>JAOSBN010037902.1:0-15657 GCA_027563595.1 Erythroxylum suave
TACTCTCCACTATGTCGCACCGAGCCCATTCGTGCTTCCCGCTTGGTCTCCCGACTTTGTCTCTTATCGCGTCTTTGACTGCTGCTGGTGACATGTCATCGGCCTGGATTTGAAAACTCCACACATCGTTAAGCATACTGCCAGGACCATCTTGGCCCATGAAATACAGCAAGAAGGTTCGTCCTGCACCAAGCTTAACAGGGAGAAATCCTGCTCCTTGTCTCGGCACAGGTAAATTTTCGGCATTACCAAGCACTGTTTTCTCGGCTCCCACTCCAAGTTCGGTCTGAAGAGCGTTGGTGGCCGCCTTCTGGCTGGGTGAGACCACGCTCCAAATCTCTCGTGAGGGTTTGATGCCAGTCTCGCCTGGATATGGACCTGATGTCTGATCGACCACATCCCCATGAGCGACATTGAAATTGATGTACATCATCTTGCCAAATCCATCTCCCACTCGCCATAGTGTGTCGCCAACACAAACGATGCGTCCATCACCTGCGATCTCCTCAGGAAGCGGATTAGGCAAGTCTGGCCAACGAGTCCATGACCTGGAGTTCACATCAAAAGCCCACGTATCACGAAGTAGTTCTCCTCGACTGTTATGGCCGCCGTGTAGGAAGACTGTCCCATGTGACTGAATCGTTATGTCTACAGCATCTTCAGGTCGAGGATGAGATGTACTGCCACCAGAGGCGCCAATTCTTGGCTCTGGAATGCCGTCTTTACATTTCGCAAAGTCTGCTTGAATAAGCGACCACTTGTTTGTCAAAGTTGAAAAGGCGTAGACGTGGTCGCAATTGAGCAGCTGACCATCGCCGAAGGCAGAGTTCTGACGATTTTCGTCTGCCGATTTTGACCCTCTGCCAGCTAGCACAAAGATATTGGAGTCGATGGCAGTCGACACGTGAAATGCCACTGGCCGCAATTCTTGCACGGAGATGTCGGGCTGCAATTCGCCATGTATGAGTATATCTTCCATTGCTAGAGATCCACGTCTTTGGGAGGAGGAATGCTCTTTAAGTGGTCTATCACTCTCAAACTCAACCTCAACGACTTGGTAATCGGGTTCTCCGTTTTCAATGTCGGACGGCAGCGTGATGATCCTCGTATTAGTGTCAGTATGGCCACTACTTACATCACCACCAAAGACATAAGCCTTGCCTTTGACCACATTGAGACTGTGGCCGGCACAAGCATCCCAGACCAACGATGATGGAGGGTTTCCCAGATCCCGGAAGCGTATGTGTAGTGGTACGGTTGCTTGAGAAACTGCAACAGCGCCAACAGCTGCGCCCTCTACGACTGTTTCGACGGCATAGAACGCCGCTGCGGCTTCAGCCATGATCGAATCAGTACTCCCGAGTCAAGAAATCAATACAGACGGAATCAAAAGTGCAGCTAGTGCACAATGGAATCAATAGAGAAGGGAACGCACATCCGGCTCAACATCCAAGAGCACAGATTGGATTAGGTGGCATGACATCATGGTCAGTCCTCGAGCGCGTCCGACGCGTCGAAAAGTTTGAGGGGCACGCCGGGGAGCATCCACCTAATAAGCACGAAGAGGTCAGCTTCTGTAGGCAACTCAAAATCATTGAGCACTGTGTTTGTCAAGAGGACACTGACCAGAGTGTTCCCTAAACCTTTTGCACCAGTTGTACCTGTCTCCTTTTCGACGACGGAGACGCGCTTGGTGTTGCGCCGGGTGTCTCGAGCTGCGGCAGCTGATATGTCACGGTTGTCGCTTTGGTGCGTGTATGTGCACATCCGGGTGGCTTGGTGAGTTTGCCTTGCGCCGGTGTTGGGGGCCAGATCTTCAGTGCTGCCAGGCTGTCCCCTAGACTGGCACTCGACGGATCTGATCGATACTTATCTGAGTCATGGCTTGTGCAGCACACGATACTTAATACTGAGCCGATTTCCTACTTGAATTGTCAGGGCTAAAGAGCCTGACGAGGTAGAGCGATGCCATGGCTATGAAAACTTATTCGAATCTGCCTGCGGAGATGCGACAGAAGATCATACTTCTGGTGCTACCGCCTGCCGATGACTTCGAACAGACATGGTATCGCCAGTTCATGAATTTACTATTAGTCAATAGGCTATTCCTGGCCGATCTGAAGTACCTCCTGTCGACAGAAACTTATGCGCCGACATATACAATCATGAAGCCTTCACGCAATGCGTCAACTGAGATTAAATCCGAAGAGTACTCTTTCTGTATCCTGCCATTGCTATCGCGAGTACGCCTGTATCTTTTTGCTTCAAGCCAGTTGAATGTAATTCATCGTCATCACGACGACTGGGTCTTTCCACCACCAAACCATTTTGACCTCCTCAATACATGGAACAGTTGTCTACCTCAGATCCTACAGCGAGAGGTGAAGACTGTCTTCATAGACGCTACCCCCATCCCGTTTTACCTACGAAGCAAGGGGCGAGCATGCACAGCCGCCATAGTGAGCGACAGTCGTACTCGTCGCCATTTCCTTCCTTATCATCAGCACGCAGTCATTGGCATACTCGAACATGTCTCGAAGATATGTAACACAAACACCACTATCGTTTTAGCTGGCATGTATCACACCGGCAGTCGCGTTTGGGCCGAAGAAATTGTGGATCGATGCAGAGCAAACGGTGTGAGCTTGCAACTGGTTGCCAATTTTGTAACAAAGCCGCCAAGGGCGACAGAATCTCACTTCCTCTCAACGGACATTCAAAGACTAGGGCCAGAAATGAAAGAAATTGGATCTTTATGGGAGTCACGTCGGCGAGCGTGCAATAAGATGAAGTATACTCAGTGGAGGTACGCAACTAGGGCTTGCTACGCGGAGTGTTTGTCAGAAAATAAAGAATGGCCACGTGCAATACTTCCGCTTATCGCATACTTCATTGCAGAAGTACAGCTGGAGACTCTTGAACTGCCTGCAGGGACGACTCTCCAACGAAAGCTAGTGCATCGCATGGCTGAGGATCTCAAGATATGGACCGAATCTGCAGGAGAGAATCCTTTCCGGTTCGTCAGACTCTATCGAACTTATCGCCCAAGACCATGGGACAAACAAACGCACGATGTACTGCATTCTCCCACTTCGCCGCGTCCGAGTGGAGAGGGTGAATGAAGTCGTGTGATCACATTCGTTTTGTGACATGATGCTCTCCTTGTGCTCAACATCACGGAGCAAACGATACGGTAAGAAAGTCGGTCCGACCTGATATTCCTTGATCCTCCCGAGATCTCACAACAGCTCTGCTGAGTCTGCGATCAAATCCTTGACGAAAGATGACTGCTGTATGCCCAATGAGCTGAACAGGGAAGATCTTGTCACCGATCGATCATATACATTGGCCAATTGAGTGGGATTTCTCATGCAGATTATCTTTGGCAGTATCGCAAACGATTCGAGGAACTCCAGACTCATGCTGTGATGCTGGGTTCGACAAAGCTGTGCATCCCTACACGCAGGCAAGCGAGAATGTTGGTACTTAACCATGAAGACATGACCAACCACAGAGCTGAGTAGATGAGCAATGCATTGACATCACTTGTCAACTCCATCAGCAACTCACGAGGATGTCGGTGTGGTGAGGGTGTCACAAGAAACGGGCATGCAATGTATGTGAATCGTCATACTACAGACAAGAGGACTTGACGTACCAGTGAGGCAGTAACGTGCGCGGACTAAGACAACAATTTCCAGTCTGGACGCCCGGGCGGGGTCACCCCGGTGAAACTTCGGGCTTTCTCTGGCCGTTCGAGGCACTAACTCCGCCTTAACTGCAGCACCGCCTCAACATTACCCGAAAGCAATTATTCATAGACCTGCTTTTATAGCATCTTCTTTCACAGCACTGCTACAAGATCTGTGACGAGCATACTTCCTGTCGTTTGAAGAAAGTAGTCAGCGGAAGGTTGAAGACCGGACGTTGTCATTGTATTTGACGGTCATAATGGACGCTGCAGCACTCCGCAAACGGAAGCGGCCCATTACCTCATGTGTCGAATGTTATCGAAGAAAGCAAAAAGTAGGACAATCGCCTTCCAATTGCCCTTTGTCCTTTACTGACAGTCATCAGTGTGACCGCGAACTCCCTTGCGCAATCTGCATCAACAGAGGGGTGCCTGAGAAATGCTCGTTTAGTGGCTACAACATTGAGTATGTCCCAATTTATGTGTTGGCTAGAAGTAATGCCCAGATGGGCAATCGCCACCAATGTTGATGGATAACTTGTATGCTGATACGTAGTGCCAGAGTGACAAGCGAAATTGTTCTCCCATCATTGAAACGCATTGCTCTACCTGCAACATCGATCATCTCCATCGATGCAAATACTACCGATGACGTTTCGAACCATTCTGCAGACTTAGGCGAGCAGACAGGTTACTCAACGTCAAACGACAGTAATTTTAGCATTCTGCAAAAGGTTCGATCCATGCCCACTCATCTGTAGCAAGCTAACAATTTCCTCAAGTCGTTGCAAAAGGAAGGCGATGATGGCCACATTAATGGCTCGCAAAGTGCACGTCACCTACCAGAATTCGTCCTCTACCAGATCTCACAAGTAGAACAACAACTCCCATCCCGTGTCGTTCAGGCACAGCTGATGAGTCTTTACTTTGAAAAATGCTGGTGGTGGTTTCACGGCCTTGATCCTGTCTCATTCCGGCAGAGATGGGAGCTCTGGCATGCACTGAAGAAAGGCAACGATGTGAGACTTGGAAAAGACCAGGAGTACTTCTCTGCCCTCCTGTTTCAAGTGCTGGCAATTGCTCTACAATATCTACAGAGCACTCAACGGGACATCTGTACCCCTCTACGCCTCACTGACAAAAAGTCGACCGATGCGCTTTCCCTCAAGTACAGCAATGCAGGCGTTCAGATCATGGACATCCTTGGTCGACATGATTCAACTGTGACTGCTGTACAGCATGACATGTCGAGGGGTGTCTGGCTCAAGAACGCTAGTCGCGGGACGGAATCTTGGTACAGTTTAGGTACTGCTGTTCGTCAAGCACAAGAGCTACGCTTGCACCTCAAACAAGAACCTCCTTCCTCTATTTCGACGGAGGCACTAAATGAGTGGTTATGGCAAGATGAACTCAGGAAAAGAGTATGGGTCTGTCTCTTTGATTGGGACGCTCACGTCGCGCTCACTCTTGGTCGTCCTCGAATCATCAATGCTGGCGATTGTACTCAGACGTCGATATTTGCTTGCAATATCCCTGAAGACCAGAGATCACTCTCGCCATCTGTAGCCTCGGAAGACCGGTCCAGACCGTACATGGTGAGCACAGTCGAATTTCACAGCCGTTTAGGACATCTTCTGCACAAGATGATGGATTGTGGGGCAGACAAACCGACTTTGACAGATTACAGTATCCTAGAAAGGCTGAATACAGAGCTCAACGATCTGTTGAACGGCATCTCCCCGTACTTCAGATATGACAATCCTGACAAATCGTGGGATCTGCGAGAGCCAGCACTACCAGCTATGCGGTTTCACTTAATCAGTATGGCCAACACATACGTCGTGGCTCTACACCGAGCTCATGTTCTGAGGAGACCCCAAAGTTGCGAAGCCGCGATTGCTGCTGCTTTGAAGACTCTTTCCGCACAAGAGGAGCTCTTCCAGATCACTGATAAGCATCACTGGCGCATCTACACTTTCTCATTCTACACCATCGATGCTTCCATCTTCCTTGCCGCGTTACTACTTGAACAGCCAGCTACTTTGAAACATAGTTCCACAGACCGAATTTCTGAAGCCCTATCGAACTCGTTGGACCGACTGGAACAGATGCGAGAAGTCAGCCCCATGGCAAATGCCGGCGCACAGATTCTGAAGAAATGCCAAGAAAGACTCAAGCAGCGTGGGATTCTCTGGAATTCACCCAAGCCCATCATAGATCAGATTGATTTGAAGGAGCAAACTCAACTTACGGCTGATCTCATTGATAAGGATGATAGTTATGGCAGCTCCACCTTAAGAGCTTGGATTGAGCAAATGGATCAAGTGATGTTACCTCTGGCCGAGAATGATCCCGGCGCACCTTTTGATAATGCTTTATGGGATATGCTTCTTGAAGGATGAATCGACTGCGATGTGGAGATGAGAATCTGAGATAACGAGTGTCTATGACTGATGCGCCATGGTACCTTTGTCATTCGCTGATGGCTGAAGCTGTTCAACAAAGAGTGTATGAGATTCGAACCGTACTATTGGTCGCCCTGGACGAAGACGGGATTGCAAGAAAGGATTTGAAACAAAGACTTCTGCTGGATGACCACCCTTCAACAAGTACGCTTTTGTCCTATGTTGAACTTCTCTCGACAATGCAATATTACACAGTCTGTTTATAAGCAGTAGGCCTGCAAGTGCCACCCACATTTTGCCGACAGCTCTCCATTTTCCCAAACACGTTTTCAAAATCTGGCCCAATCTGAACTTGTTCTATGCCAATATGGGCCATGCATCTACGTCAGATATGCTGTTGCGCAAAGCCCTTGCCGGTCACAGACGCCATTTCATTGATGTTCCGATAGATGTAAGCAAAGGTCCGTGCATTGTCTGCGTCAACACAGGAAACTTCGTCACTTGCATAGATACTGAGAATGGAGACATCTATAGGGACCCGCCCAATCTATTTACTCCGAGGAACGCCAATTTCCACCCGTGTGCTAACTTCAACACCAGGCCGAACGTGTGTTCGGATAAGACCTCTTCAAATCAGTCCACTTTCTCGACTCGGGCAGTAAAGGGAAGTCAAGATTCGTATGGCGCACCCAGCTCAGTAGCAGCTGCCCATGGTTCATGCGGATCGTCCGAAGATTCGGGAATCTTCAGGTACAAAGATCATCTCCAATACGATGGCCGACGAAAATCTCAATTCAGCCGGAGCTGCGATGCAATGGATGTTGACAACGAGTACAAACTGAGTCCTTGTGGCAATTCTTGGTCAAGTCCAGCAGGTTGGTCATACAACAAAGATCCCAGGACCAATGGAGGTCTACACATCATCCCAGGCAGAGACATCCTTATCGAACCAAGCATCCACTCACCTTCCAAATTCGATGCTGACCATCACTTCCATGACAGCCTGTATCTGTCACTGCAAGAGGATGTCCTTCCAAAAGGAGCGAACGCTTTAGACGACTACCTCAACAACAAAAGAGATGCTCGGATGCGGATCTACCTCAATGCAGCTATTGATAATCAGGGATGTCACTGCGAATGCAGCAACCTCGACATGTATCTGAAACACCATCAGAACCATCTGGCTGCAATATCTCTTCGCGCGACATTGAGTGATGAATGCAAGAAGCGAGTGTATCAGCCGTGCGACAGCCAGGGCCTTCACAACAAAGTCGAGATGATGAAAGGCGCGGTAGCCAGCTGGTCCAGGTATCTCCAAGAGGCTGTCCAGGGCCAGCTGCCCGACGTGGTCAATCCATGGACTTCTTACAACGAATTTGGGGATGCAGCAGCATTCGATATAAGGTAAGTGCGAGATTGCAATTGAAGTGTGTGTGTCTGGCATCGTTGGGCAGTAAAGGATGTCAAGTCCGTTCACTGTGGCTGGTCGATTTGGTAAGTCGCGTGTTTACTTGGCATACGTGGTTGGCTGATTTCTAGTTTGCTTCGTTTTCTGGATTAACTTGTTTCCCGAACTTTATCTTCTGGCCAGGCGCTTATCACATTTCCATTCTCTTCTAGACTGTAGACATATTCAAAACATACAGGCAGCGACGTGAACTGAGTCGAGGCTGACACTCCGATGTTCTGTGACCCGTCAAGATTTGGATTCAGGCGTGACCAGCAAGCCTTGACGCAGAGTGTGACGCCTGTGCAAACATTCGAGAATTGACGCCCAACTTGTTACTTATCCGGTTGGCGCCTTGCAAGTGATACAGATGTTACAACCTTGGGATCATTGCCAACGACAGCCACCTCACAAACCATGTCACCAACTGCACGGCCACTCTATATAACAACTGTCGTTCTCTCCATCTCGTCTTCTCCCACCACACCCTAAATTGAAGAATATACATAAACACGTTTTCAACATCCAGGCAAACTCAAATTCCGAGTTACAACGCCTACGTCGGAATCTATAATCCAGCGAGTCGAACCGTCGAGTCAGGATGAGTAGGAACCTCCCACTCCGACAGAAAGGCGCACCGCTGTCCACAGACACCGACAAATCCGCACATGATCCCAACACTCGGTACGAGATCCCTTCGGACCACAAGGACAAGGGCTTCGTGATTATTCGTCAGCCGGAGCGCCAGTGGAACGTGTCCAAGGACAACAAGCTCGCCCAGCGGGATCTGAGGAAGGAAGACATCAAGTACAAGGATTGGTCGCCGAAGTCGTGATGTGATGGGATGGCTTCGATGTGGACTGTGCTGGATGTATTCGAATCAAGTTACCGTGTTTGGTCATGCAGCTTGGAGCGAGGAAGCTGCGTACATGCATCATCTGCCAAGGCGGTGTGACACCGTACCATGGAGCTGCTGAAGTGCAAGTATAGATATACAACTCCAGAATAGATTTGAGCTGATCGCGTCACCGCGTGCCGGGGGACTCTGTTCGGTGTCTGAGGGATGGGACCTTTGAGTACGCATATTCTATTGTATTTGTCATATCTAGTCTATGCTCTTGTCTAGTCCATGTAGTGTCGATGGCACCGCTCCATCTATCCTTCTGCCCAATCCAGTGAGATCTCCATCCACACATCCTTGATCACGACTTCCGGCCCTCATCCGCCCTCGCAAAACTCCCATCCAACGCACTCAACAGCACATAGCTCGCCCTCAACAACGGCACATCCACCCCCTTCTCCCCCGCCAACCTCACCACGTTCCCCACAATCGCATCGACCTCCATCCGCCTCCCGCCCCTCGCATCCGCAAGCATACTCGGCTCCACACCAGGCAAATCTCTCCTCCTCGCCCGCCCGATCTGATAGTCGACCAGCTCCTCAGTGACGTCGTCGTAGCTGCACGCACGCGCGACGGCCGCGATCTCCATCATCACGTCGCGGATGTAACTCGCCATGGTGTCCTCGGAGAGGGGCGAGGCTGTGAGGAACTCGACGTCGCGGGACCGGGTCAGCGCGCAAATCGGGTTCCAGCTCGCGTTCACGAGGAGTTTCGACCACCGCTCGAATTGCACGTCTGTGTGCAGCTTGGCGGTTGCTGAGCAGGAGGTCAAGAGGGTGACGAAGTCGGAGGCGGCGGTGTGGTGGGTCGTTGGGGCTGTGGAGGGGTAGGGGCCTACGTGGAGGAGCTCGACTTCTTTGTGCGCGATGACGCCTGGTGAGGTTTGGGTTGTGGGGAGGTAGACGACTGTGCTGAGGATGGGGTTGGTTGGGTAGAGAGTTGCGTAGGGTTGTTCGATTGAGATGCCGTTTTGGATGAGGACGATTGATGTGTGGGTTTCTGTGACGGCGGGTTGGATTTGGGAGGCTGTGCTGGGTGTGCTGTTTAGCGCTTTGGCCGTGATGATGATGTAGTCGAAGGGTTTGGGGGAGAGGGATGTTGCTTCAGCGATGTCTTTGACGACGGTGGGGTGGGCTTTTTGATTTTCACCCCAGAGGGTCGAGTTGATGGTTATGCCATTGGATTTTATGGCGGTGTAGTTGGACCGGCAGACACAGATGAGATCGTCGGATGGGACTTGACGGGAGAGGAGATAGGCGTAGGTTGCGCCGATGGAGCCAGTTCCAAAGACGAGGATTCGAGGCGACATGGTCGCTTGAGACTGAGAGGCGTATATGTCCGAGCAGATTATTCCTTTCGATCTATTGAACCACTCTTGTTCAACCGAAACAAACAAGTCCAATAGAGAATCTGGACATGTACGGTGCCCCAAACACTCTAGAAAATATTCACCGAAGATGATTAGATTTGAAACATGAGTAGACTTACTATTCGTGGACACAATGACCCTAGAAGACCAAAGTCTATCTTTACATCAATTACAAGATAGTTGCAAAACATCTACGATGCCGGTTGTCTCGGCTGTGATATGATGCTATAGGAATATGACGAGAATGCTGAGTATTGATGATGATGACGGCGCACATGGATTGCATGACAGGCCGTACAATGCCGCATCATTCTTCTTGCTTTTCCGTAGAGATTGTGGACGCGTTCACGCGACCCTGCAAAATGACGTTGTTTGTTTAATATCCCACCTGTCAACACTCGTCTTGATCCACACTGCACAGATACACGGAAGTGGCTGAATGAAGCATGTCGCATGGCTTCAAAATGAATCCAGACTTGCCATTGCCATCTATCGAACATGGCGAGCAAATCGACACGAATGCGACAAAGAGCTTTGCCTCGTTCCGAGACAGGACAGGCAGTCCTTTGGGATCATCTTCACCAAATAGAACACCCTTCAAAACACCATTGTCGCACCCTGCAACACCTGCACCTTTAAAGTCCTCGCGGTCACCTTCACTCGGCAGAAATGAGAGCAGATCATCTCCCACCCTTGAAGTCAAACGATCTTCATCAAGTCTATCAGTGTCTCGCGCTCAAACTCCCAGGGTACAATTGCGCAGAGTCTCTTCCAACCTAAATTCAGCCAGCCCAATGGTGAGCTTAGCTGAATCGGAAATCACCCCGAAACAACCATGGACGGTCGAGTCCGTCGCAAAGGAATATTTTTCGCGAGAGTTGGAAGCGCACTCTGAGGGCCAATCTAGGACTGTGGTCATCGTTCACGACTCATGCTATGGGCATCGCTTCTCGAGACCTCGAACTTCCAAGGCAGCGCTAAGTACAATTGTTGAAAGGCCGGAAAGAATACATGCGACCTTGCTAGGTGCATCTACAGCATACGTACGACTTGGAGAGAGACACGCTGATGGAGCGAACGGCCCACATCCGAGCAAGGACATCAAGACAGTACCAAATCCTCCGTTCCTGATCAAAAAGACTAAGAGGTCGGTCGCACTTGATCACCCTGCAGTGACCCAGGTGCACGGAACAAAGTGGATGGAAGAGCTGCAGATCATGTGTGACTCGGCAGAATCGAAATTGGCTATGAATGGAAAGGAATTACAACGACCAATCGGCTATGGCAAGGACGAAAATGGCAACAACCTACCAAAACTACATGAAGGCGATCTGTACCTGTGCTCAGAGTCTCTCAATGCTCTTCAAGGCTGTCTGGGCGGTATTTGCGACGCAATCGACACGGTCTTCACCTCAGCTACGACAAGAAGAGCATTTGTTTGCATCCGACCGCCTGGCCATCATTGCTCCTCGAACTATCCGTCCGGATTCTGTTGGTTAAATAATGTGCATATCGGTATCTCTTATTCAGCCATGAATTACGGTCTTACCCATGCGGCTATTATTGATTTCGATCTGCACCATGGTGATGGCTCACAAACTATTGCTTGGGACCACAACCGGAGGGCACAGACACTACCAAAGAACGCAGCACAGCACAAGAAGACACCGATTGGCTACTACAGCCTGCATGACATTAACTCATACCCGTGCGAATGGGGAGACGAGGATAAGGTTCGGAATGCGAGTTTGTGTATCGAAAATGCTCACGGCCAGTCAATCTGGAATGTACACTTGGAGCCTTGGACCTCAATGGACCATTTTTGGCAACTCTATGAAGAGAAGTACACAATTTTGTTGGAGAAGACAAGAGCATTCCTGGAACATCACTCCAATCGACTTCGCAGCATCGGTGTCCAACCCAAAGCGGCTATCTTCCTATCAGCGGGATTTGACGCTAGTCAATGGGAAGGTCAAGGAATGCAAAGACACAACGTCAATGTTCCGACAGAATTCTATGCCAGACTTACCTCCGATGTGGTCCGGCTTGCATCACGAACTGAGACAGGCGTTGATGGACGTGTTATCAGTGTGTTGGAAGGTGGATACAGTGATCGAGCCCTCGCAAGTGGAGTTCTGAGCCATCTTTGTGGATTAAGTGGCGGAGTCGATATCCATGCTCCAACGAATTTGGATTCCGCTGAACATATGGTCGATCAATTGCATCTTGAGCACATCAACTGCGAGATTGAAACCACGTCTAAGCTCAGTTACGACCCGACATGGTGGCACGAGACAAACCTTGAAGCACTGGAGCAGCGGGTTGCAGGTAATCTGCCTCCTCCACCGCCACCGAAGAAAGAAAAAGTGTCGGGCAATTACTCATCCCCGACTCATGCGTCTACAGCACGAATGACGGACGTCGCTCGTGAACGCAAGTCTTTATCTACGCAGATAGAAGCTCGATACCTGGCTGAGACCTTCGAACCGGGCCCACCGCCTCCTGTTGACTGGCTCACCGCTTCGTACGAGTTGTCTCGAATCCTCATTCCAAATGACCGACAGACCTTGAGCTGCAGACATGACGAACTGAATGCCGAGGCTACCAAAGTCAGGCGCGAGAGACAGTCAGTTATCGGAGTTCTTGACACTGCAGAACCACGCATGCAGCTTCGAACGAGAGGAAAAGGTCCAACTGCGGAGCCTGAAGCCCTCCGTGCATCTTCCAGGAGCAGTAACAGGCGGACAACGATCGCGGCGGTGAGTGAGCTACCAGACCCTTCAATGGCTGCTCAGAGACCTCGAAGACGGTCCAGTGCTGCATCCAGCATACTCTCTAGCTTCCAAGACATGAAGCTGGAAGACGGAGGTACTGCCAACGGTGGACAGCTCGCCGCGACGCGACCAAGTCCACCTTTGTTTGATGTTGATAGGGAAATGGTATCCAAGAAGACCCTGATGGCAGCGCCAGCCAAGAAGACATCACGGGTGAGCAGTCCTAGAAAAGCCAAAGAAAGTGCTCAACCAATTTCCAAGGTCAGCTCTTTTCAAGACAAAATGCTAAATGGACATGGGCGCGTTGCCATATCAGGGCCAAGACCGGCTTCCCGTTCCAGGCCAGGCAGTAAAGACGGACAGAGCCAGGATCACAGTATGGACGAATTGACCAATGGGATCAAGAAGGTCAGCATCAAACTGAACATGCCAACCCCTGAACAACACGCCGAGAACCAGAGAAAGGCAGAGGAAAGCAAAAGTAGGAAGCCACGTGTGGTTCGAAAGACTGCTGTGCCTAGAACGTCCAAGAACAAAGCTCCACCACCGACGGCAGCAATCAGCAAAACACCTGAACCAGAGCCAGGGTCTGAAGCGAGAAGTGTGTCTGCTGCAGCTGAATTAGGAGAGCGTCTAGGCGGCATCCACGCAGCGGGGGTGGACTCCACTCGGGCGGGAGATGATCAAACGGTCACGAACGTGGCACATGCTCCGGCTCCACCACCGCATCCAACTGCATCTGCTGCCGTGAGCAAAGACAGTGTTGACCCAGCCAGCGGAGGCGATGTTCTGCAGACACGGAACGATGCTCATGCAGGAAGCAGTTCCTATCCGGCAAAGTCAAACGAGTCGAGAGGAACTTTGCCTGTATTTACATCGAGCTCGCCCATTCCATTTGCAGGGCAGCAGCCGCCGCCACGAACATTGGCAGGTCTCGGCGATGCGGTTGCCTCCTCGAAATCGACTGACACAACCAGATCTTAGATCTGCACGACCACACAATGCTCTACACACGACTGGAATATTTTGGATCCGACTGACATTCTAGTGTTTGGGGTAGATGGAGTCGCACGAGCTCAGATTAGGGGCGTTCGTATTTGGTACTTTGGACATGTGTGCTTTAGATTGAGATACCCCCCGTAGATCGCGCGTCATTGGTGGTCCCTGGTGCCCGGGCTGCTGCAGGCCTAATAGAAGACTTTACTGCGTAATTGCACGAAGCCACACCGGCGCCACACGCTTGACGCCCGCAGAACCCTGCCGTCCTCACCTGGTGCTATTTTGTTGTTCCCATGGCGGTAACAATCTTACTTCAGCTCGCCAGAAAGCCATCTCGCGCGCGCGTCAACACACAGTGCGTTCGCGCTTCGTGGGACAGGCGTTGCGCCCCATGCTTTCACTGCATAATATATGACCCCCAGTGATTCCCAGTGATCCCAGCCCCGATGCGCACGATATGAGACACCATCTTCGTGGAACCTGGACAAGGAAGAGCCCTGCCAGTCCCAACCTGGCGCTCGTGTGTTAGATGAGCCCGTCGCTTCTTCTGCTGTCGGTATCTGCAGCGTGCGACAGGACTGCAGACACGATACTACCAGCTGGAATACAAAAGTCTTGACCTCCACCTCTCCTGCCAGAGCCAGCAACAGCAAGAACGACTTTTACTCCCGTCCATCATGTCTTCATCACCTAGTAGTATGACGTCGCTGCCCAGTACGGCGACCTCAGTCTCCATATCCGACTTGGCCGACGGTGATACTGCCATCCCATCGTTGCCGGAGACTTCCAATGGCTGCCTGCTTCTTTGCAACCGTCTGCTTGAACTGGGCAAGACCGTCTCTGCCATACAGCCCAACACAGCTCTGATTGCAGCAAAGCTGCAAGGCCTCTGGCGCGCCCTCGATACCTTGTGCCTACGCCTCAACTCGGACGACTCGGTCCACAATGAGTCTGCGTTGAGTCTGATCGACGCCATGTGTGCTGACATCCATCGTCTGTCGAAGATCGTCGAGCATGCCACACCAAGCAAGTCGCCCAACGGCAACACTTTCACCTACCGGTACATAGTCAAGCAAAGGATGAAGTCGTTGTGCAAGAAGGGTGGCCTCGAAAACCTCCTCGCCACATTGGATTTCATGAAGTGCATTGCCGAGTTGCTGGTCACGGTCGTCATGATCGCAGAGAAGGTCCGGTGGAATCGTGCATTCGGACGAGGCAAAGGGCGCGCGCAAGCGAACATCCTCTTCCAGACACTACGAGTCGAAGATCGTCCTGCAAAGGAATGTCTTGCAGAAAGAGTTTTGACAGCTGGTCAAGCATTCGTCGTCGAGACGGACGATGTCGCAGCTACCGTGCTGCCGCCTTTCTTGAGTGCGGTGAAGCAAGAGATCACTGAGGCGGGTGAAGAGTGGGATCGTGAGACTTATACCGAGATCTACATGCGCATGTGGTGGGACCTGCTGTTGAAGGAGTGGACGAAGGTATGAGAGTGTTTCGACCCACGACGGTATGCTGTCTGGTTTTGCGTCAGACTGCAGCTGGATTTCTGTCACCTGCTACCTTGGTTTGGTTTGGTCATTTGCGTCGGCGCCTGAGATCACGCAAAGGTATCGGATGAAGTTGCACAAACCTCGGAAGGGGCACCGGCAGCAGCACTTCGGCGAGCAGCGCGACGACGAAGAACAGCGGCGCGACCACGAGCCCGTGGTTGACGGCCTGCAGCAGCGCGCCCTGGGCGCCCTGCGCGTCCAGGGAGAAGATCCCCAGGACGATGAAGCCGAGCTGCGCGACGGACGAGTAGCCCAGCACGAGGCGGGCGTTCGTCTGCGTGAAGGCCATGACCGACCCGTAGAGGATCGAGGCCAGGGCGATCAGGAGCATGAGGTCCTGGAAGTGCACGCTGGCGTCCGGGAAGAGCGGCAGCACGATCCGCAGGAACCCGTAGGCGGCGACCTTGGAGAGCACCGCGGAGAAGACCGCGAGCACGGGCAGCGGCATCGCGCGGTAGCCGTCGGGCATCCAGCCGTGCAGCGGGAAGACGGGGACCTTGACGGCGAAGGCGACCAGAAAG
>JAOSBN010037913.1:0-15656 GCA_027563595.1 Erythroxylum suave
AATAATAATAATAATAATAATAATAATAATAATAATAATAATAATAATAATAATAATAATAATAGTAATAGTAATAAGAATAAGAATAAGAATAATAACAAAAATAAGAATAGTAATAGTAGTAATAACAAAAATAAAAATTATTATTATTATTGAACTATGAATTGAAGAATTAGTCATAGTTACGGATACTTAAAGTAAATTGATCCAACTTATATGTTGATATATTTAGGTGTAAAATGTCATTAAGTGAACATGAAATTTCTATCAAAATTGGACAGATTTTTCTTAAGCTATTTAATTATTTTGGACAAGAAATAATTCATGTACTTGTGAATGAACCTTAAATGGCAACTGTCACATACATGAAGAAGTTCTCATTACTTTGGAACAAGAATGCAGGAAAACCTTGTGCCGTCACATTTATGAAGAAGTAGATATGGGGGACATAAAAATTGTTACAAGTGAGGCAAATATATGATGTGGATATTTGTCATTTTGGTGAGATAAAAATGAAAACAACATACAATATGTAATAGCCCAGACCATCTGCCCACTAATATTACCCGCTTTGGGCTTTGAGCCCAGCCCAAACCCTTACAATTTTGCTCTTCGTAGCCCAACTAGAAAAATGCGTCTTTGGGGGAGAGGTATCCATACCCTTATAAGGCATACTTCGTTCTCCTCTTCGACTGATGTGGGATTCTCACAATCAACCCCCTTTGGGCCCAGCGTCCTTGCTGGCCATCCCCGGTCGAGAACTGACTCTAATACCATTTGTAACAGCCTAGACTACCTACCCACAGATATTGTTCGCTTTGGACTTTGGGCCTAACCCAAACCCTCACAGTTTTGCTCTTCCTAGCCGAGCTAGGAAAACATGTCATTGGGGGAGAGGTATCCATACCCTATAAGGCATACTTTGGTCTCCTCTACAATCGATGTGGGAATCTCACAATAATTGACTTGTAACGCTAGACTCTTTGAGCCCTTTTTGTATTGATCTATACTTGGAGATAGTACTATATATTGACATATACATGGTTGTATATGAGTTCAAAAATGTATTTAAATCCTTTTGGTATAATATGCTAGTGATATACGATGTTATATGCCCTTACATGAACTTAGAGTTCATTGTTATGCAAAATCTTGGAGATTTCTAATGTATAAGCTTCTAAGTGTGTAAAAGCAATTCAATTGGATCGATATGGACATGGTGGCCAAGTTAAAGGTGTTCTAATGCCTTAGAGGTGATTAGACATGATTTATAGACTTATTGGACACTTAGAAAGCTTAATTTGAAAAGTTGATGTATATAAGGGCTTATTTACAAATAGTTAAAAGTTAAGGGACTTAAATGTAATATTTCAATTCTTAGAGGACCAATATATAATTTTATAAAGTTAAGGGGATTATTTATAATTTGTAAAGGTCCGAGGACCAAAATGAAAATAAAATTTTTAGTCATTCTTAAATTTTAGGCTTAATTGCAAATTTAGGAAAGTTTGGAAGGTATAATGGTAATTTCACATAAGCTAAGGGAAAAAGGGTAAATTCACTATATTTGGTCAAGAAGAGTCAAATTCTAGACCCTTCTCCTTGTTATGGCCATGCACCACCCATTAAACATTAAGAACACCTAGTTTTAATTGAAAAGAAAGGAGAAGAAAAAAGAAGAGAGGAGGGGAAGAGGAATTTTTGATAATCACCAATTTCCACCAAGTTTTTGCTTCTCCATCCCAAACCAAGGTGTTCTAAGTAAATTTGGAGTCAAGGAACTCAAATCTATCATTAAATTTGAGAAATTCTCAAAGGATTTGAAGATATCATTAAAGAAAAGTTTAGGTAAATTTTGTCTCATCTCTCTCTACATTATGATTTTGAGTTTGATGTTAAGATATGTTGTTCTCCATGCTTGACTATACATAAGATATGGTTTAGATGAATAAAATGAGTCATGGAGAAGGTTCTTTAAGCCAAAACTGAAATGCCCCCTCGTTGGTGAAAGTTGGTGAAAATTTTAATATCTTTTGAAATTGATGGTTTAAATGAATTCTATGATGTTAACTGTGTATTTATAATGTGAATTGATGATGAAAAATGAGGAAGAAGTCCATTAGAAGGAGACTTTCAAGTTTATGCCTTTAGGTGTTTGATAAAATGCCTAAGTGAACTTGGCTTAGGATTTAAGGATCTTGATGGTGTTCATTGGAAAGAAGCTTTCATGTATAATTAGAGTAAACTTGAATTTTTGCCTAGATTGATGAATAGTGGCCTAATGTGCTTAGATAAAAATGTGCTTAGCTATGCTTGGAAAGGTGTAAGTATTGGATTAATGGCATTAAATGCATTGGAAAATGCAAAAGAAAGCTTATGTGAATAAGCATGTGAGAAGCTTTATGGCCAAATCCTATAGCTTAAAAATCGTGATATTATGTTTTATACACTTATATGACGGTGTATAAATATGAGATATATGTTTTAGCAGTCAATACATCGAATTTGTATGTATAAAGGCTTGAGAGCTATGAATCAAGGAGCTCATACCTAGGATTGTTGAAGTCAAAGGACTATACACCTTCTTTGGAGGTGAGTTAGGGAAAAAAATGTCTCTTAAATGGGACTAGGACAACCTAAGACATGCATAATGACTTGTATGTGAATTTTGAACCTAGGTAATGTATAGTAGAATTTATTTTCAAACTAATGCTAGTATACTTAAGTATTTAATAAATGGAATTGTTTTGAATAACTCTTTTCACTTAGAGTGAAACTGATGTTTTTATTTCATATTTTGAGGAATGATATTGTTTTTAACAAACTTACAATCGAAGTGCAAAGGATAATGTTTGATTCTCTGAAACTACATGTTTGAATAACTTTGCACTTGGAGTGCAAAAGATAACTTTCATTGCATTAAAAACGTTTTAAAACTTACATATGGATAATCAATTCATGTATGCTAGATGTATGTGTTCTCTTTTGGCTTAAAGTTATGGTAAGGTTCCATTTCATCGGTTGGACTGATAAATAAAGGCATGGTACCTTAATTGAATTTTTTGTACTTAACAGTTGTCTATGATTTTTTGTGATTAGTGAGGAAATGATTGGGGAATCGTGTTCTAGGAACAATTGATTACAGATTAAGCGACCCCCATATCTTTGACGTTGGTACATAAAAGTCGAATCCTTGTAATGACACCATTTTATAAGAATTGTGGGTGATTGCACAACTAGAGGTCTGGTCACTGATGAGGTCATCATCTAGGTGCTCTTGTCGATCGTAGTCTGGAATCACCATAAATGAAAGTCTAGCCAACACCGAGATCGGTGGGTGTACACACTAGTTTGGCTGACTAGTGGTGACACACATAACTGTTTTGACCTATTATGAGATTTGATTTCCTAACGAGATTTGATTTTTACGTGTGATGCTTTTCTACTTTTGGTGTACTGGAACTGGAAACTATGTTCACTGAAAGAGTGATTAATTGGATAGGCCTATCTGGTTCCTAACAAGTATGACATAAGTCATATACTAGGTCTATGCCTTTCTGTGTCATGCATATTCACTTTATAGGTGGATATGTGTAAGTTAGATTTGTAAAACCGTTTTTAGGTTATTTAGACCATTTTGGTGTGTACCGGGTTCTATTTAGGATATATGTTTCTTTTTACTCACTGAGTACATAATGTACTCACCCCCTCCGCTTTCCAACCATGCACGTTAATTTGTTGAGTTTAAAGTTCTGAGTGAATCATACGGTCTTTTGACATTTTTGGGATATTATCGCACATAGGTGGTCCCTGTTTTGTACTTTGTTAGATAATGGCTCATAATTATGTCGATATGCTTTATAATTTTGTAAATTAACTCTTGTTGGTCTTGCGGTTTGTAAATGACTCTATGTATGAACATTTTGTATTGTCGTTGAGATTGATATTCAATTAGCCTTGCTTAGTCAGTTGTCATGTGCCCTAGGTGGTTCTAAGTCGTGACAATTTATTGTGAGAATCCCACATCGGTTGGATAGGAGAACAAGTTATGCCTTATAAGGGTATGGATACCTCTCTCTCATAGACGCGCTTTCCAGGTTGGGCTAGGAAGAGCAAAACCATAAGAGTTTGGGCTGGGCCCAAAGCCTAAAGCAGACAATATCTATGGGTGAGTGGTTTGGACTATTACAAATGGTATCAGAGCCAACTTCCAACCCGTTGTGCTAGCAAGAACGTTGAGCCTAAAAGGGGGTGGATTGTGAGAACCCCACATCAGTTAGAGAGGAGAACAAAGTATGGCTTATAAGGGTATGGGCAGGTGGTTTGGGTTGTTACATAATATGTGGGAGATAAGCATTGTCGTGAATGAAACAACAAGTTAGTGGTTTTATTAAACAAAGATGGAGAGAATTAAAATAGTGGACAACTGTTGGAAGTAAACATTGCAACCTGTGGACAACCCTCATCAATTTGTAGCATGTTCAAAGATGATGGAGGAGCTGCTCCACCTTCACTCTACTGAAGTTTCAGCTTTCTTTAGGACCAGAACTGTTGAAGAATAATTTCAGCTACTCCCTTCACATATATGTCTTCCAAGTTGGTATTTAAGCTAGAAACCATGGACATCTTCATCAACACCATCTGTGTGCAGAAAAAGAATTGACAGCACAATACCATCTGATTTAAGCTATATTAAACCACTCTTGTCCATCCTCTTTAGTTGGTAACGTCAATGCTTAAGCTGGAAACATGAATTTCCTTATGAATTTCGCGAATGTTTGAGCATGATTTAAAGAAAATGGTAAGTTTTCCTAACTATGTTTAGTGAAATTCTGCATTAGGATTCTCGGTTTCCTTGAGCAGTCCTAGTGTTTTCACCATAACTTACATTAAATAACTCCAAATTGGGTGATTCCAACTGTAAATGAAACCTAAGACATAGTACTAAAAATATCCAGATGAGACCTAGACCTAAATTTAGTTGAATGATATTGAAAATTGAGGTTCATTATGGTAACCTGATACTGTCCCTGTGTTGTAGAAGCCTGTGATATTTGGTATGTGTTTCATAATTTAGAAGGTGAAATGACATGATTTGTGATTATATGGAAACAAGAGACATAGGGGAACAAATCTCCAGAAGACTTGAAAACCTAATTTGGAGGTTTGATATGTGAAAATTATGGAACAAGTGGAGACATGGTTAAATGAAGAGAAAAACAGCATGTATATCCAATATTGTATGCATGTTATTCAATGATTATTAATTGGTAGCATGTAGATGCTATATATGTGGCTTAATTGTTGTTCAATGGAAACATGTATGTTGTATATAGTTTAATGGTTCAATGTAAGGAAAACAATAGGGATATACTATACGTTATTTAAATAGAAAGAAGACGACATATATGAAATATGGAAGTTGTTCAATGGTTGAATGACAAGAAAACAGAATTTTAATCTTACTAAATGCTAAGATTTTAGGTAAGCCCTTTGTTATAAAATTTGTAAAACAAGGTGGTAAGTTATGTATGTACTTGGCAAGTTTTTGTAACCCTTTAAGGGCCTCCCTCATAGCTGACTAAGATTATAAAGTTTTCTTGATCACCATGGACTCAGAACTAATAAAGGAAAAGCACCGAACACATGAGGGTGGTTTACAATAAATGAAAAACTATGAGTGTGTATTTAAATTGATTTTGTAAACATCATTTTTACCTTACGATGAAAAGTATGTTTATGAATAATTCCATTGGTGCTACTACTTGAATTTAAAAGTTAATCTTCATGAGACTTACATCTGCTTTGATTTAGCATTGAACTGAGTTTTGAATGAACTTGGAAACTATGAGATGTGCATACGCTTTGAATTGGCATAGAAATGGATTTTGTATTTGTTTTTAATTGGTAGTGAAATGAGGCACGCCCATGTATTGATTTTGGTTTAGTCTATGTTACACCGTTAGGTATTTATCCATACGATTATATCAATCAATGTACATCCTAATGTGCATGGTGGTGTTTGGGGTATGTCCACTAACACGGGTTTTGTTATGTCTGTCAGTATGTCCTGTGAGTCACCCTCTGCATGTGTGTAGTATAAATTATGCTAGCACTGTTAGGAGTAAGCAATGTAGAACTAGCTCTATAACCATCGATTTGTATATAGTGCTAGCATAATTAAGAGTAAGCAATGTAGAACCAATTTCATAACAACCTGTATATAGAGGTTAACCAGGCAAAGGTAAACGATGCAAAACCAACTTTGTGGCCTTACACCTAGGGGTACTATATGGCAAGGAAAATAGTGATAGGTTATGTTTTAAAAAGAAAGTTCATAAAAGTATTGATTGTCATCGCTGTATACTTTATAAGAAAAATGGATCTTGATCTCAGAAAAATTTATATGTTTTGTTTTACCTATGTATTAATCTTATGAAAAGAAAAGAATGTGCTTTGTAAGAACGTTGGTTATTACTTGAAAAGAAAAGAAATTGTTTTCTTTTATGGAAGTTAATGTTTGAATAAATTTTTTTATTAGAAACCAATACCACTACCGAGCTCGTTTAGCTCACTCTTTATTTTCTATTTTTAAATAAAACCTCCTAGGTGCATGCTCAGGGGCTTTAGTAGCAGGGACTCCACCTTGCGAGTAGTCAATTTCGTCAAGTGCTGATGTGTAGGCATTTTTATTTTTCCTTTTATAAATTTTTTGACAACTACTGCATATCTTTGTATATGTTTTAGAAAGTACATTTGCATACAGACTGGATGTGTATAAAGGATTTTAAATGGAATGCATGATTTTACTGTAGTTTTTCAAAGTTTATTGATGTAATTATTTGAGACTGCATGTGAGTGGATTTGATGTCCATGATTTTGGAGTTGAGATATTGATGTGATAATGGAAGTGTTTTGAACTTTTACAAGGAAGGATGTCAAAATATAGCCGTTGTGTTGTCGAAATTTTTTTAATTAACTAAAAAAACAAAACTCCACTTTATACATTTCTTGTTATAAATTGAAGCTTTTCTTTAACAAAGGCAATAGGCTTAGCATTATGGGAACTTTCCAACCGACTCGGATATTGACTGGAGTGCCACTGTGGAGTGTCAAGCAGGTTGCCTAGTCATTTAAGGATAGAGGTCTGTTAACTATCCTTTGAGCTACTCTAGTCATTCTAGGTAGGCATTAAAGCATGAAATGTAAGAATGTTCTTATGTCACTTTTATGTTAAAAAGGGCAATTCAGTCTATTAATTGGATTAGCATGAAGGGCAAAATAGCCAATCTAAAAACTCATAAAAAATAACCATGCAAGAGTCACTTTGGCATGCTTAGGGAAGTTGACTTTGTTTTAGACCCTTAACGAAAGGGACGACGAGAAGGAAAGGAAACGAATTAGTCAATTAGAATGGTTTTTCTTGACAACCATAGAACACTACAAGATAACAATATAACCATTTAAAATATAGTGTTCCCTACTATTTCGAATATTTTAAAATATAAATATAAATAAAAATACAAATATAAATATAAATATAAATATAAATATAAATATAAATATAAATATATTTTTATTTTATAATATTAAATTTATAAAATGTATATATAGTCAAATAATTAGAAATAAATAAAACAAATTTACTAATTTGAATCATTTTTTTGAAGCATTAACATGTGAAATTAAATTTCTAATTGTTTGATTATGTATACATTTACGTATAAGCCAAATTATTATACTTGTTTTTATTGTTTCTAATTGTTTAATTATGTACACATTTATGTATGAGACAAGTTAGTTAGACCTGCTTAGAACTAAGTTCAAGCATCATCTTGAAGCTCTCTTATTTGGTCCACTAGGCAATACTCTAATTCAATTATTAGAGCACTGGCAATACATTAATAATAAAATAACATATTAACCAACTAAAATATTGTAATAAGCATATAACATGAAGCTAGCCAACATAATTCTTCAAATAGTCACTATTAAATACTTAAATCTCCATAAGTCCCATAACTGTTTTATTAGATTATTGAGGTTTTAAATCTTTGTGGACAATAATATTCTATTATCGAAACCTTTCATCTCTCGGAATTCTTCTTCCTACTTTGAGCATAGAGCTCTTCATCACTGCCTGATTTATAATTTAGACATATTTTATAGTTTGGGTTGCATATAGATGGATCTACATCCCCCACAGAATGTCTATGATGATTAATGATATATACTAGTTTGGGGGTCTATCGTTACCTTATTTATATGAGAACATTGGTTAAAGCATCAAAGTAGGGGCAGATGTAGTGAAGGGTCCACGTTGATCTTCATTGGGCCCGATGTAGATGAATTTCATTGATCCATCTCTTAGGGTCCTGAAAATAGGAGCAGTGGTGGTATGGAATGAATGTCGATGATGGGCATGGAGCACCTTTGGTAATTATTGATCCATTTTTTCAGCATCAATTTTTCAAGCTCCATTAGTCGTAGCTTCTTCAGAATTTGAATGATGGTAAGTTGTTCATGAGCTATATCTACTACTATATGTAAAGCATCAAAGGTAGAATTTGGAAAATTAAGATCCATAGCATAGTGCTGCAAACCATAGATCATTTGATGATGAAGAGTGGCCATAATGGCTATAAGATCTTCTTCTGCTCTATTAATCTAGATCTAGACCTGAAAGTCTCTCAAATAAGGTGAGATCATCCAACCTAGTATTGAAATCAGGGGCAATGGTAAGGATGATAGTCTAAGCAGTGTCAAGAATAGATATCCTTACTGTAGTAGGAATTCCTTTTTTTTATGGAGGGTAAGAAGAACGAGAATATCATCAATATGTAAATGTGTATGATTCTACTCTCTCCAAAAAGAGATGAGTTCCTTTGGAATTTCTAATTTCACATATTGTTCTGCGGTGATAGTTTTTAAACCATACTACTCCAGAGGGGAACTTTGGTCGATTTCTTTGACCTTTGGGTGATGTGTAAAGAGAATAGTCCTTATACTTCTTATCAAAGAACGATTATAGGAGTATATACTGTAGGGACTAAGCAAAGGTATTGAAGTATAAAAAATATAGCTTTCCACAGGAAGATGGGTAATTTCTACAAGGTGTTCAATTTTATTAGAAAGAGTATGTTTAACATTAGAAGGGAGATAGGCAATAGAGAGAGTTGAAGAAAGATGAATAGGGTCACTAAGTAAAGTGTTACTCATAGCTAAAGGAAACTCCTTACTCACACTCATCTAGAGTAACATAATCACAGTCAATAATACTAACGGCTCTGATACCGCATAAGCAACGCTTGGTTAGTGGGCACATGGGGATAACATCACCAAAGGTATATGACATTGTTACCAAGTGACTCGA
Source organism: Erythroxylum suave (assembly GCA_027563595.1). Taxonomy (NCBI): domain Eukaryota; kingdom Viridiplantae; phylum Streptophyta; class Magnoliopsida; order Malpighiales; family Erythroxylaceae; genus Erythroxylum; species Erythroxylum suave. The sequence continues at coordinate 9,374 of JAOSBN010037913.1, forward strand.
GATAAGGAGTTTGGATTTGTAAGGACAATGTGGAGATAGTAGAATAAGCTTAGAATAAGAGCAATGCCATCTATTGTCTTGCGGGGATTCTTTTCAATAGGTGGATAGGACTTGTTGTTCTTTGCATACAAAGGATACCCTATGATAGGAAGAAGAGGGATTGAATGTTTAAGTAAAGGAGAAAGGAGCAAGATTGGTTTTCCTGGCCAAGAGAGGAAATCAACAAGAATGTTGTGATGCTCTTTGATATGCCAAATGGCAAATTTATAACGGCAAAACCATTCTTGTCATCGAAGCAATTGACTATCTGGTAGTGTCTTCTTTTCAGGTTTAAGGATATTAGGAAAAGCTATATTGTCCATTTCAATGAGAAAGTGATAGAAGCTGAGTTGGAAGTTGAATATTTCAATGCTTCTTTGTACAACCAAAATCTCTTTGTAGCTGGTATGGTAATGTTTTTCTAATTCTTTGATAGCATGGCCATATTAATGTCTTTTCCCATCAATCTTATCAATTAGGACAGCACCCTAACAATGGTCATTTGTGTCTGTTTACAAAATTTGTTGACCTTCTTCCACATTCGGTGACAATTTCGTAATTCGTCGACGAATGTCATGATTTTGGCGACGTTATAATGTATGGTTGCTAAAGCAATATCTTTAGCAAATAAATAATTTATAATTAATAATGCAAAATTGATAATTTTTTAATGCTAAGTGTGTTTAATAATCCTATGGTTAAATATAATTGACATTTATATATGATTTTTCATATTTTTTATTTCCCTTCTTTATAAATTTGTTTAGATATATAGTTAAGGCATTAAACTCTATAAATTATCATTTTGGATAAAAAAAGATAACCATACCTAAAATTTTAATATTAATAAGATAAAAGTATAATAAATTTAAGTTGAGTACAATTCTTAGTCATTAATATTTTTGAACTAATAAAATAATAATACATATAAATGTTGGAATATGGCAAGCAGTATAATATAATGATATATGGTAAGTACTCCAAGATGTTAATTAGAAGTTTAACAATTCTTTTAGAAAAAATAATAAATGATGTTCCATGCCTAATATTCAATTGAAAAGGAAAAAAGATTAATTCCAAGTGACATTAGAGTCGATGGAAAAGGTAAAGAGGATTCCAATGTCTAGATTCCTAAAAAGCCTTTTCACGTTCCAAGCCATCAATTGAAACAGTTAAAGATCTTCGGTCAAGTTTTAGTGACGATTTCTTTTTTATAGCATAATAGTTTTAGCTACTAACTTTTTGTTGTGTGTAAATGTTTTTAAAGACTTTCCTACAAACGTAGGTAACAATATTTTGTGATGATTTCTTTTTGATAGCTAATAGTTTTTAGTGACAATTCTGTTTTTATAGCAGAATAGTTTTAGCACTAATTTGTTGTTGTAGGTAAATGTTTTTAAAAATGTTCTTGTAAACGTAGGTAATAACGTTTTGTGATGATTTTTTTTTGGTAGCTAATATTATTCAGTGACAAAATTTTAACTTAAATTTAAATATTATTATAATTGTTAAAAACAAATTTATTTTTATTTATTACAAATTTAAAGACAATTTGAAATATAAAATGACTTCTTTTTATGATTAATGTAGGTGACATTTTTTAAATAATAATAAATTGAAATAAAATAAACATATAAAATGGAATGCATTTTATATAAAAAATATTTACACATCATTTACAAACTAAGAGTCTTCATTTGAGTCACAACCACTAATATATGAAGAACCTATTAACTATTTAACCTTTTTTTTTAAGTTTGTTAACTTCTTTAATATTACGATCTAACTTAGTCTTTAGTTGCTGGTTCTCATCTTGAAGCGCCGTCACATATGCTGGTCCTGACGAAGATGCACCAATAGGCTTAGGGCCATACCCATCGATCATGTATCAAAGGCATTGTTGCAAATGTCATTGACATTGGGTTGATTCCCCTCAAACAATGGCATCTGCAACAACTCTTTCATCTTGTCCTACAATTTAAAGTAGAAAATCGAACTAACTAAAAAATTGTTACCTACTATTACATAGAAAAATAAATTGTAACATTAATTTGTTTGTACTTACATAATTACTTTGCGCTTCTTCAAATGTCTAGCCTTGAGCTTCCTTATAGTGTGTGCGCTTGTACAATGTGATCCTATCACACTCTTGTCCTTGGAGTTGTGTTTGACTCTATTATATGAATTTAAAAACATATAAGCAATTAGAATTTAGTGTATTAAAAAATAGAATAATAAATTGAAAACATTACACTTACAAATTCTTGTCGGATGACAATAAATGAACTGGAGTAAGTGTTATGAGGAGTCTTCATTTTTGCTTTGTTAACCTTGGCTTTCACATACTTTTTCTAAATTACCTCAACTTTCACACACTTTTTCTAAATTAAGGGAAGTAGTCTTGAAATGTATAAGCAAAATTAATGGAAGGAAAAGATGAAGAGAAAAAAAACCTAGGCCTTCACTAAGGCCCAACAATCACACTTTTCACTCTAATTTTCTAGAGTCACCCATCTCGGAACATGTCGCCTTGCCTCTTCATTAGAAGGGAAAGATTGGTAATATTTATAAAGTCTATATTGGTGATCCTTCGCCCTTTGTTTCAACAGTGAACTATCACTGTTTGAAATCTCAGGTATATCAATATCAATAATATTGAGCTTCATCTGTGAAGAAGAAGACGTATAAGTTAAGTCATTATTTTTATTAAGTAAAATTGCAATACATATAATTAAATGAATTGAAATATTACTGAAACTTTATCCAAAGCATTTTGGAACAAGTTTTCTTCCTTCAACTGACTGACATACTGAAGGCAAGGCAACTCATTCCTCACAATGATGTGCAACTCACTGACCAATTTTGCAGATTGGATCTTATCTAGTGGGAAACGTTGTGTGGGGTCAATCATCACAGATAACTTGTTGTTTATTATAACATTTATCCATTACAACTAAGGTCCTTTTGTTTTACCTCTACCTTGTTTTCTAATGCTAGTATTGGAACCTGAAAATAAAAAATTCATAATAAGAAAAACACACCAAACATGTAATGAGTAATTTTAGCATTAAGGTAAATATATTTGGTTAACAATAATAAACCTAAATATCCCTCATGACTAGTAGATGATGTTGGTAAAGGTTGTTGCTGATTTTCTTCATTCGATGATACATTTGTTGGTTATTATGTGGGAGGAATGTCTTCAGTCATTATCACCCTCTTTCCTTTGTTTCTACTAGGTGCTATTATAATGAACCTGTATAAATCGAAATATGAATATAATGTATAATCTTAACTCAAACATAAATTTTTCACATGAATATAAGGAGATCAGTAGTCAAATACTAAACATTCAGCATAACATTCTGCAAAAACATAAGTGAAATATTAAAATATGCATCTACTCATCATAAATTAACATAAGTAACACATCAAAAACATAAGACAATTAAGATATACAAAAAATTTATTTACATTTAATCTTCACGATCAATATTTGGAAAATCGTCATCATTAAGTACATTATCGTTAGATTCTTCATCACTAATATATTCAAGCAAAGTATCGTCATTGTCATTTAAGTCTTTTAAGCAAAGTCATTTAAGTCATTGTCATTTAAGCAAAGTCCAGACCAAATGTAAATTGGTAGTTAAAATGAGAGCTACTGCTCACATACTTGTTTAACAAGATTAAATATTTGATTGTGGATACAAGTTAATTGGTATGATCAGTATATGCGCACGAAAGGCATATTTAGAGTTACCTAGATATCTTGTGTAGAAGTTGTACTTGGAGCCTAGTCAAACTAATCAAATAAGTGCCGCTTTTCTCATTTAATTTTATAACTGAAAGGTAGCGTGTGTTGGAGTAACTCATCCCCAGAAGGGACTTTGTTGCCCTAGCAACAATTAAATTAAAGACAGTTTAAATTACAAAATCGGTGAATTGAAAACAGTTTTGCTGAACTTGAAAATCTCACTCACTCACTCACTCACTAACAAACTAGAGGAGAAGACATGTTAATGTTGATCATAGTAACAATAATCACTTTGAGAAAATTGAATTTGTGGCATCCAAGATCATCAAGTGTAGCCAATCCTTCTCCTTTGCTCCTACCATTATTAACCTGCTCACACAAATTATCCAGCTTCTGTTCATTTCAAGAAAACAAAGTTTTTACGACTTTTTTAAAACGTCTCAGAATGTCCAAAAATATTTGTGACATTTTAAAAAATGTCACAAAAAACAGAACAGAATGTGGTGTAGAAAAAAGGTTTCTGCGATATTTTATGTAAAATGTCGCAGAATTTGCTGACATTTTGGGTAGGAAAAAGGTTTCTGCAACGTTTTATGTAAAACGTCGCAGAATATGCTGGCATTTCACAACGTTTATAAAAACATCACTAAAAAGTTGGCCTTTCCGTGATGTTTTAGGAATCCTTCACATTTTGTGACATTTCATGACAGAAAGGCCACCTTTTTAGTGACGTTTTATAAACGTCGTGAAATGCCAACATATTCTGTGACACTTCAAGAAAAGTTGCAGAAAGTGACATTCGATGATGTTTTAGATAACCTCGTGGAAAGCTACATTCAGTGACGTTTTTGAAACATCGCTAAATCTTTCAAATTCCGCAATGTTTTAGTAAACATCGCCGAATGTGTCGAAAACGTCGTATAATGTAGTTTTCCACGATGTTTCCAAAAAAGTCACAGAATGTGGATGATTCCGCGATATTTTTAAAACATCGCGGAATGCTTAGAAAAACATCATGGAATACACTTTTCTTCTTTTATTTATTTTTTCAAAAATAAATTTAATTTAATATTTTTCCAATTTTAATAATTATTTTTCAAATAATTATTTTTAAAATCTTATATATTTAATAACTATTCAATATTATTTATGAATTATATATATTTAATAATTCTTCAAATTTTTATTATATCATTAATTTTAGTAATTATTTACGTATCACAAGAATTTCATACATGCGGACAATTTACTATTTAATTGCAATTCCCAAACATGTCATAATACAATAATTAATATAAAAACTACGTCATAGGTGTATAATATCAATATGAGTACATGTATCTAATCTAAACGAATATCATGTGTAGAACATAAAAGTTCCAACAACTTTTTTTGTTGTTCAAATTCAATTCTTTGTTATTCGAGTTCGGTCGTTAATCGATCCTGCATTTGTTCAACTTTTTTATTCAGTTCATCGATGTAAGACTGTAACTCCTGATTAACCTTCTTTGACTCCTCTAGTTCGTCTCGAAGTCTCTTTCTGACCAAAGTCTTCCCTTATGGTCGAGGCCAACTCTTATGCCAACAATATAATCAGATCTAGTGCCCAAGACTTTATCGCACACTTCATCCACTGTCATCGGATGACCTTGTTCTATTGAATCTATCAATTCCTTACACATTACTTCCTGAAAAATTAAGAATTAATTAGATACATTGTCTCATTTAACAAATACTTGTTAACGAAATATATACTCACCCATTTTTCTTTGAATTCATTAGTTGTCCATTGACCTTTACTTTCATCATAATGAGTGTGATACCATATCTTCATCCGGTTACACTCTTCTCCATCTTCTTATAGAAATATATTATTAGTAATATTTATTATAAATTTTCAAATGTCAATCAAATTAAAATATAATTAAAAAGATAATAACTCATAATCTCATGTCATATCACTACAAAGGCTTTAGAGCCATAGTTTGGTCGACATTAGACCTGACCCCTAGCCGATTTGGCTTTTTGGGCTAAATTCTTAATTTATGATAAAATTAAATTTTCATCCGTAAAATAGGGGAGAAAAAAGCAGGGGTGATGGACATAGGACACCCTGTCAATCTCATTGGCGGGGTGGGAGGACGTGGCTGCAATGGCGGAGTGGCCAGCTAGGACCACCCCGCCAATCTCATTGGCGGGGTAGTGTCCACCCTGCCATTTCCTCAGTCGCGGTTGCGATCGCGACATTTGAAACGGCTGGGTGGACAAGCCACCCAGCCTTATCAAGTTGCAGGGTCGCGATCACGACCGCGACTGAGGCAGAAAATAGCCTCGCGAGAAAATGGCCTGCCTCGCGAGGCCATTTTTTATGTTATTTTTATTATTATAATTATAAATTCATTTTTTATTTTTATTATTATTATTATCAATTCATTGATTTATTACAGTAAATAATTTAATTAATGAATAGTTATCTTTTAATTAGTT
>JAOSBN010037944.1:0-15653 GCA_027563595.1 Erythroxylum suave
GCATCATAAAGGTGGCAGGTGAAATTATAACGAGTATCATCACCTCTGAAGCTCAAGAAAACATCATATTTCCATTGGTGGGAAGATAGAGAACTAGAAAATGACGAGGAAGCCATGATGATGGTATGAAGAAGAGATGAATGAAGGCACTTAGATTGCGATGATGGTACGATGAGATGAACCCAAGGAAAGACAAACCTGTCGACTATCGAAATATCTTAGTCTATTCTCTTTTTCTTCAGCATTTATCGCTATTGAAACATACTCGACCACCCTCTTAATTGTTGTTGCCGACCAGGTCAAAGGAAGCCCAGCTGTGGAAAGGTCTGAACACCTCTGGGCCAGAAGATCCTATAGACATTCCAAAATTTTTTATCCTCTTCAATTTATTCTCCATAATTTAGAGAGTGGATCTCCTATTTCTTGAGAGAGCTAGTATTTCTCTGTGTAAGATTAAAGAGAGGTTGTAACTCCTAAATTTTTTATAGGAAATTTCTTCTTCTTGCCCTTGTTTTTTATCCTAATTTAGTTAGGGGTTTTTCATGTAAAATCTATATGTCAATTTCTTCATTATTATTCATTCAATCCTATTTAGCTATGAACCTACTCTAATCCAGTCAATTTTTCATAATAAGTGATATCAGAGCCGTGGTGAGAAAATTATAACAACTTTTTTGGCTTAATCTGTATTTACGTGAAATAGTGAGAGCTAAGTTCTGCCCGTAATAGAAGTTGTGGCAGTAAAATTTAAGATTGAGAAGTTCAATGGGGGTAATTCTCATTATGAAAGTTGAAGTTAAAGGCTATATTGAGAAAACATAATTACTTAGCGGCCATCAACGAAAGTCTGACAACATTCACAGATGATAATAAGTGGAACGAGATAGACGGGAATGCTATCTCAAATCTTCATTTAACATTAGCAAATGGGGTGTTGTCAAACGTAGAGGAGAAGAAGACATAAAAGGAGATCTATGATCATCTCACTAAACTCTATGAGGCCAAGACATCCCATAACAAGATTTTCCTTGAGAGAAAAGTGTACACTCTTCGGATGTCAAAATCTACTACAATGATAGAGCACATCAACACCTTGAATACGCTATTTAACTAACTCACATCACTGGGTCATAAAATAGAGTCTCAAGAACGTGCTGAACTTCAAATTCAAAGTCGTTTAGATTCATATGATCAACTCATCATCAATTTAAGAAATAATATTCCTGTGTACACGTAGTCTTTGATGCTTTTGCAGCCCCTATTCTTGAAGAAGAAAACCGACTCAAGAACAAGGAAGATGGGCAAGCAACTTCACAATAAGAGGAGACATTGGCGGTGATGAGAGGAAGATTAGCAAAACATGGCCAAAGTGAGAACTACATTCATGGTAAGGGAAAGTCAAGAAGTAAGAAGAATTTAAGATGCTACAATTGTGGCAAAAAGGGTCATGTAAAGAAGGATTGTCAAAATAAGATAAATTCCAATCTTCGGGGAAATGTGGCGAGCACTTCAAATGGTGGTAATGTCCTATGCTGTAAGGAAGTGACAATAAATGGAAGCAGAAAAAGATTTGTTGATGTATGGATTTTTGACTCGGGAGCTACTTTTTACATGACCTCACTACAAAAAAATTATACAATTTGTGACGTTTTATTGATAAAACGTCGCAAATTGTATAGACTTTTTGTGACATTTTAAAAACGTCACGAAAAGTTTAAAATTTTCACGACGTTTTATAAAAACGTCACAGATTTATGACCCTTTCCGCGACGTTTTGTTGAAGAAAACATCGCATAAGGGAGTTAAAACATTCAAGTTATTTGGTTTTTTTGTTTTCTTAAAAGTTAAAACCCTTTTCCCCTTTCGCACCCCTCCTCTCCCCACGCTTTGGTTTTGCCGCTGATAGCTAGAGGTACGTTGTTGTTGAGCTTCTCCTCCCTCCTTTTGATTGTTCTTTGATTTGGGCTTCCAATGTCTCTCCCTTTTCTTCAATTTTAGTTGTAAGCTTCATTTTATATAATACCCATTAAGAAAATAAGATTCTGTGTTTGGATAGGGTTTGTTTCGTAGAGATATGACTTCTCACGATCCCAAACAGCAAACTGGCGTGGTTTCTTTGCCTCCATTTTAATTTATTGGCGTTATCGACATCGGAATCAAACCTTGGACAGAAGACTGAGATTTCAAATTGGGAGTTAGGGTTTGTGGAAGGAGAGAAAGACAATGAATGTGATGCGTCGGTTGAAGAGCATTGCTTCTGGTTGTACCTCTATATCATCTGATCCTGTAAGTTCTGTTTTTTCAAAAAACTTTTTGTTAATCTATTTTTTGTAAATTTCATTCCAGTGTCTGGTTATTAGTTTTTTCAAAACCAGCAGAAATTATTAAAATCTGAAATCAGTCACTAGTCACTGTCTTGCCAAATGAGCAATGGTTGGGTTTAATCTAGTCATTAGTCACTGTCTTGCAGTTCTCTACTACTATAACAGGATATTTGGAGAAAGGGAAACTAGCTGATATCGAGGGAATCAAGACAAAAGGGGTAATTTGGGTTAAAGTGACTTGTATCACATCTGACGGGCCAAAGCTCCATTTTGCAGCAGGTATGAAGGAACCGAGAAAGAGGGAGGCTTATGAGGTTCTTAGGAATGGAGTAAGTGTAGATAAGTTCTGAAGGGGTTAGAGTACTTGTGAATTCATAGGTTAAATGATTGTGAATGGGGTCCTCTCTTGTTATTATTTAGCAGTCTTACTTGACTAATAATGGAATATATGCTATTCATTGTTCTTCTTGTGGCAATTTTTGGTAGTTCATTTATTTCCTTTGGAAAGAGAACTTGCAGGAATAAGTTAGTGAGGAAATCTTGTCACAGCCCTATGCACAAAGCACATAGCCACATAGTTATGGGACCTAAGCAGCCAAGCAATAACTTATGTATCTACAATGCATTGCGAGGTTTGAGTGAATAGTTCACTCTCATACTAGTGTAAGCTTTTTTGGTTGTTTTAACTTTTGACCATTTGCTTCACTTTAGAATATCAATGTTTGTCATACTATTGGTTTAGGTGAAAAGATGGCCCAGTTCGGGTTTTGTGACCTACTTTGAGGGATGAAGGGTTCAGGAGTTTGTTGAAACCATGAATTCTGGTATATTTGTTTTGCAAAGGGAGCTAATTATGCTGCCTCATTTTAGAAAGAAGTCATGGATTTACTATCCTATAAATTTTGTATCAAATTGCAATTGCTGCTGCTGGTGGATTTGCATTTAATCCAAATAAGATAGAGACATTCAATTGGGTAGTGATAGAAAAATTTAGGCAAGCTTAACTTTAAATTTAGGCAACCTTATGTTCATTTCCCAGTAATCGATGGACTTCTATTTGCCCCCTTGGTAACGAGTTTGTTTGTACAATTGCACTATTCCACAGGGTGGAGACTCTGGGACAAAGAGAGCTAAGGTTAATCAAGAAACAGAATAGATTACTACAGAAGCACATGTAGTTGATCGAAATGCTACAAGTCATCATATGGCGTCCACATCAATGAATGCAGCTGCAAGTACATCAGATAAATCTTTTGCAGCAGTTACAGAGAAGTTGGGCTATGATCAGCTGCCAAAGGAAATGCATGAAATGATAATCAGAGATGATAAAACCTCAAACCTTGACAAGAAGGTTGGTTTGTCAACTATGTTCTTTGAAGGAACCTAACAAGATTGGTTTCTTATGTAAAATAAATCATCTGGCTTGTTTCTTGTTGCAGAAGTATCAATGAGATTGTTTCTGTTCCTGCTTCTGAATTGGATAAATTTCCCATGATGTGCTTTGTAGGATATGGAGGCTGCTATTGTGAGTTGCAATGGAACTGAAACTGGTCAGATCATTGCAACTACTATGGGTGGTCGTAATGGACAACCAAAGCAGGTATCTGATTACTTTTACTAAAAGTACGCTTGTACATCTATATTAATACCTGCACACTCTAGGATAGGGATGAGATATATGAACTCATTAAGACTATAATTAAGATAGTCCAAATTTCCATCGACTCGTGATTGGTTTATGGTTTTGTTTTTGATCACTATGTAACAATAATGATGACATTTTCTTTTTGTTTTTTTCTTCTTTCTAGACAATTTCATATATGGTAGAGAGAGTAGTTGGGACAGGTTCATTTGGTGTTGTCTATAAGGTATTGTAATAATGATAGAGCTATGGAAACAAAGCCACTGAGTCTAGAAAGGAATTGTGATGAAGATGAGAAAGTGGAGTTAGAGGATGATACAAGTGATTCAGATGAGTCTAATGATGACAATGATGTGCGACTGTTGGTCTAGTAATTAGTTACTTCCTTTAAATGTAATTGCATTTTAGAAAGAAACTAGACATGGCAATACTTGTATTTGATTAATGAAATAATGACTTTAAATGTAATATGTGCAGTTCCTTTATCGTTTATTATATTTTCTCTTGTGCCTGAAAAATCTAGCAAACTTAATCTTATCATTTGATTTGAATTTGAATTTGAGTATATAACAAATAGCTTAATCGAATTAAACATTTTAACTAGTTCATCAATCTTCTTAGTAAATAATTACAAAATCTTCAAAATCTTCATTAGAAATGATATATTAAAAAAATTGAAGAATTAAATAAATAAAATATATAAATAATATTGAATGGATATTAATCAAATAAGATTTTTCAAAAAAATTTATTTAAAAATAATTATTAAATTAAAATTATTTTCAAAAAAGAAAAAATAACTAAAAGGAAAACGTCACAGAATGCTTTCTACGACATTTTCAAAAACATCGCGAAAAGTCCAATCTTTTAGTGACGTTTTTAAAAACGTCGCGGAATGTCAGTGTTTTCTGTGATGTTTTTTCGAAAATGTCATAGAAACTTTTTACCTACACATTCCGCGACGTTTTTTGTGACATTTTTAAAAACGTCGCAGAATTTTTCCACCTTCTGTAACATTTTTAAAACGTCGCAAAAGGGGTTCTTTTCTTGCAGTGCCTCTCGGAGGAAATGGTTCTATCATTATGAACTTGTCTTGAGAGATTTATGTATAGTTTCAATGATCATGCCTTAAAGATCATTGGTGTAGGAACCATCAAGCTAAAGTTATATGATGGTACAATTCTTATTATCCAAGGAGAGCTTGTTGTCTTTAGGAAAACTGGATGATCTTAGTTGCAAAGTTGAAATTGAAAACAAGATCTGAAAATAATTCGAGGTGCACTTATACTTATAAAGGGAGAAAAGATAGCTGCAAATTTGTATATGCTGAAGGAAGAAACTTTGCAAGTGGCAGAAGCATCAATTGTTTCAGGATGTTCAATTGCAATGATACGGCATGAGAAACTTGAACATATGTCTAAATAGGGAATGAAGATTCTTGCTAAGCAAAAGCTACTTCCAGGATTCTTGCTAAGCAAAAGCTACCTCCAGGGCTCAAAAAGGTACCTCTTCCTTTATGTGAGCATTGTGTTATAAGCAAGCACCATCAGTTGAAGTTCAACAAATTAAATTCTAGAAGCAAATTACTTCTAGAGTTAGTTCACTCTGATAGCAAGCACCATTTTCTGTCCCTGGGAGGAGCGAAGTTATGCCCTCCATTGATGATTATTCCAGGAGATGTTGGGTGTATTCAATTAAGAAGAAGGCAGATGTATTTCCAGTCTTCAAAGTTTACCAAGTGCGGATAGATCTTGAATCTGGAAAGGAGATCAAGTGTTTAAGGAAAGATATTGGAGGAGAATACGATGACAATAAATTTGATCAATTTTGCAAATAAGAAGGCATCAAAAGGCAGGTCATAACGACATACACTCCTCAACAAAACAGAGTGATAGAGTAGATAAACAAAACTCTATTAGAGAGAAACAGAGCTATGTTGGCAATTGAAAGCTTAAACAAGACTTTCTAGGTAGAAGCAGGTAGTACCACCTGTTATATGGTAAATCAGCCCCCATCAACTGTGATTGAGTTGAAGACATTGATGGAGATATGGACCAGTAAGCTGGTTGACCATTCAAACCTCCATATATTTGGAAGTCCTATGTACGTGATGTATATTCCCCAAGAAACTACGAAGTTAGATCCAAAATCAAGGAAATGTTTATTCTTGGGATATGCTAATGAAGTAAAGGGTATCACTTGTGGGATCCCACTACCTATAAGGTTACCATCAGTAGGAATGTAGTCTTTGTAGACGAGCTACGAAAGAAAGGAGAAGATGATAGCACATCAAAGGAAGATTCATGAACTACTGTTCTTCAGGTAGAAAAGGCAACCTAGACAAATTCTTTTGAAGCAAGAGCACAAGGTATAAGAACCAATAAAGTCTGAAGCTTTAGAGACTCGTCGATCAGATCACCCAAAAAGGCAACCATATTGGCATTCAGACTATATTATTGAAGGCACTGTGTATACTATCTTTTAATTAAGGAAGGGGAGCCATCAACTCTCCAGGAGGTAATGAATAGTTCAGATGCATCTCAATAGATGACAGTGATACAAGAAGAAATTGAAGCTCTTCATAATAATTAAACTTGGGAAATTGTGCCACTACCATAAGGAAGGAAGGTCATTGGTAGCAAATGGGTCTATAAGATCAAGCGAAATGGTGATTATCAGGTGGAGTGGTATCAGTCAAGATTGGTGGTGAAAAGATATGCTTAGAAGGAAGGGATTGACTTCAATGAAATATTTTCCCCTATGGTTCGGCTTACAACAGTCCAAGTCATCCTGGCAATATGTGCTAGGTTTGACTTACATCAAGAGCAGTTAGATCTAAGAGATGACTTTTCTTCACAAAGAGTTTGAATAAGAGATTTATATACTCTAACTAAAAGGTTTTGAAGAAGCGGGAAAGGAAAACTTAGTTTGTAGGTTGAACAAATCTTTATATAACCTAAAGCAGGTGCTAAGGTGTTGGTATAAGAGATTTGATTCTTATATTATGAGCCTTGGATACAGCAAACTAAATGCAGGCCCTTATGCATATTTCAAAAAGTTTGGTGAAAATGAATTCACTATCTTGCTACTGTATATAGACGACATGTTGGTAGTAGGCCCCAATAAAGATTGTATTATAGAATTGAAGGCTCAGTTTGCTAGGAAATTTGAAATGAAGGACTTGGGACTAGTAAACAAGATTCTAGGGATGCAAATTCACTAAGACAGAAGTAACATGAAGATTTGGATTTCTCATAAGAATTATTTAAAGATCTTACGATGCTTCAACATGTAAGATTGTAAGCTAATTTCTACCCCACTTCCTATTAACTTTAAGTTATCCTGTAGCATAAGTCCTAGCAGTGAAGATGAGAGGATGAATATACCTCAAGTACCATATGCATCAGTTGTGGGAAGCTTAATGTTCTCTATGATTTATACTAGACTAGACATTGTACATGCAATAGGAGTAGTTAGTCAGTACATGGCGAATCATGGTAGAGAGCATTGGGATGCTTTAAAGAGGGTCCTTAGATACATTAAAGGGACCTCAGATGTTGCATTATGTTATAAGGGATCAGACTTTATTGTCAGTGGATATGTTGATTCTGATTATGCAGGTGAGCTTGATGGCAGCAAATCCACCATATGTTATGTGTTTACATTAGCAGGCGTGGCTGTAAGTTCGGTCTTAAAACTACAATCAGTTATGGCTACATCAATAATAGAAGCAAAATATGTAGAAGTTACACAAGTAAGTGAAAAAGCAATTTGGTTGAAAATGCTATTGGAGGAGCTCGGACATAAGTAAGAGAAGATTTCTCTATTTTGTGACAGTGAGAGTGCCTTGTGCCTTGCTCCTTGCAAGGAATCTATTTTTTCATTCAAAAACAAAACACATACGAGTTCAATATCACTTTGTTTGTGAGAAAGTGGAAGAAGGAACTGTAGATATGCGGAAGATTTAAACTAAAGACAACCTTGCAGATTTTATTACAAAAGCAGTCAACATTGACAAATTTAATTGGTGTTGATCCTTTTCCAACCTGATGGAGACAAGAGCAACATGGAAATGGCAAGGAAGAAAGAATGGTGTGAAGATCTGATTGACTTTCAATCAAATCTTCAAGTGGGAGATTGTTGTTGTGGACTTCCTAATGGATAAGCCTAACTGTGGACAATCTATCCACAGTTGTGAACATGTCTAAGGAGGCTTATAAATAGGCCTTCCCGGATGATCTTATATACATTCCAAAAAAAAATTTCCTCTTCAGTTTATTCTCCACAATTTAGAGAGTGGTTCTCTTATTTTTTGAGAGAGTTAAGTGTTTCTCTTTGTAAGATTAGAGAGAGGTCGTATTTCCTAAATTTTTCATAGTGAAAATTCTTTTTCTTGCCTATTTCCTAATTTCTTTAGGTGCTTTAAAATTCATGTGACAATTTCTTCATTACTATTCATTCAGTGTTGTTTAGTTGCGAATATGCTCTAATGGTCAATTTTTCATGACATTAATTAACCTCAACTACCATACTTATAGAATCACCCTTCCTGTTTATACTTTTTTTTCTTTATATAATTAATGGATTGCCTAAGAAGAAGAAGAACGAGGTGAATATTACCACCATGTCATGCTTATTCTTGTTAACAACATGCTAACACAAGTCATATTTTCACAGCCTAATCAAATAGAACACTGAGAATATCATATTTGCGTTAAATTATGTTCATTAATATTGAACTTGTATAATAACGAAGACACTTAGATCGTGATGATGATGGTATTATGGTATGATGAAGATATGAATGAAGACACTTAGCTCCTACATTGTTTTTTTGTTCAAGTAATATTTGGGGAAACAATCTAATTTTATCCTTCAACTTTAATATTAGGAATATATTGATTCTTAAAATTTCTTTTTTATGAAATTAATATGGAACTTCAATAAGGTTTCTATCCTCTTGGTACTGGTGATTTCGCTTTGTACCATCCAGTACTAGAAGTTTTGAAAAATATAGGGATTCTTTGTAAAAAAAATCAAAATTTTAAACAAAAAATAAAAATACCCCCTCTTTTATTTCTCTCTCACTCTCTTTCTCATTCTCCACTCCGACAGCCATAACTCTCCTCTCCTTCTCCAACGACAACACTACCGCACCACTCTTCACGCCACCACGAGTCACCACTACTCTTCAGCACCACTGCCAGCCATCCAATACAGCCAGAATCACCCTGGAGTTTTAATATTTCAGATCTAGATCCAAAGATGACCCATCCCAAATTGAACCGATTCGAAATTTAATTGGATATTTTATTTTTTGAATGTATTTTTAGCTCTGAAATCTAAATAACAATTTCATTATATGTGGTTGTGTATGTATGTTTTGTGATAATTGGAATTATTGGAATTGTTGGAAATTGAAATTATTGGAATTGTTGGAATTGTTAAAAACTTCAAATTGTTAGAAATTGTTAAAGACTTGGAATTGTTGGAAATGTTGGAAAGTGGAATTATTGGAAATGTTGGAAACTTGGAATTGTTGGAATTCTTAAAATTCTTGGAATTTTTTGTGTAAGTTGGTGTGAATTTGTTAGTGCGAAATTCTTGGAAAATTAATGGATTGGAAAATTTGAATTTGAAATTTGGGATAGTTTCTGTGAATTGATTCAATTTCAATAAAATTTAGACATTGTCAATTTATGAAGAAAATTAATGGATTGTAGAATTTGAATTTAAAATTGTTTGTGTGAGTTGATTCAATTTCAATATAATTTAGACATTGTCAATTTGTGAAGAAAATTAATGCATTGGAAAATTTGGGTAGCAACTTAAGAATGTTGATTAAAATTGGTCAATGAAAATTTGTTAATTCAAAGTTAGGAATTAGGATTTTAGTAACAATATTGATTAAAATTAGTTAAGAGAACAAACAAATTGTAAGCATTATAGATTGAATTGTATAAGTAAACAAAATACTTTATTTATAATTAAATTATAAGATTACATAAAGTAGGTTGTAAACTTATAGTTGTATGTTATGGTTGAAGTTGAATATGTTATAGTTGTGAGTGTATGTATTTAGTTTACGATTGAACGATGTAATCATATAAAATGAGTTATATTATATAAGAAGCATTGAATCGTTAGTTTTTAACTTATTGGTGAATTGTGTTTGATGAAATTGAACTGTGTATGATATAATCATACAAAATGAGATATATTGTTAAAGAAGAACATGCGTATTATGTAATTGTGTATGTTAAATACATAATGTGTTGATTTTTGACTTATTGGTGAATTGTGTATGATGTAATCACATAAAACGAGTTATATTATATAAGATGGACATGTATATTATGTAATTGTGTATGTTGAATAATTAAATTGTTGGTTTTTAACTTATTGGTGATTTATGTTGGATGAAATTAAATTGTGTATAATTTAATCATAAAAAATGAGTTATACATTATATAAGATGTATTTTTGTAATTGTGACATTTGAGTTGAAAAATACATATTTGGTGATAATAGTTGATAATGAAATTGTGTGTTTTTTATTTGATATATGTCTTCATTTATTTTTACAGATAATTGGAAGGAAGTTTAAGTACTCCTGATCATTCAACCGCTTCGGCAAGATACAATGATCCAGCTTGGGCTCATGCTATATTGGTCCTTGATATAAAAAATCATATTATTTGCTAATTTTGTAATAAGCATTTGAAAAGTGGAGGAATCATCAGATTACAGAAGCATTTAGTTGGAGTTAATGAGATGTAAAACTATGTAAAAAAGTGAGTCATGATTTGAAGTGGAAAATAAAAACTTTGCTTGAAGATTATCAGCACGAGAAAGACAAAAGGGAGAGACTGAATTAATAAATTAGTAGTAGAAGTTTGTTTGCTAGTTTTCATGATGATAGTAGAAATGTTGAAGGTGGTAGTGTTCATTCCTAGTAAGAAGTGAATGTTGCATCTTGACCTAATGTTAGGAAAAGAAGAAGGCAACTGCCATTTTTTTTTTACACCAAGAAAAACTCCTAGAGCTAAGCCTTCAATTTGTAGTGTCATGCAACCAAGAGAAACAACTCACGATGCAAATATGGCAATGGATGGATGGTGGAATGATTCAAGTATAAAATTTAATGCTTCCCAATCTTATTATTATCATCCTATAGTGGATGCTATAGCCTCTTATGATTCGGGATACAAAGCTCCTTCTGTTGATGACTAGAGAGGTAAACTTTTGAGCAGCTTAGTTTATGAAATTAAAAGTTATTTGGAAGAAAGGAAAATGTATTGAGCTACTTATGATTGTTCAATCATGTATGATTATTAAACAAATAGTAGACATGATCCTATTATTAATTGTTTAGTTTATTCTACAAAGGGCTGAATTTTTTGTCATCTATTGATGCATCTGGCCTTGGTATGAATAATAATATTTTATTGTGAAATATTCAATGAAGTTGTGAATAAAGTAGGGATTAAAAATATTATTCAATTCATTACTGATGATGATTCTGCTTATAAAGTGACGGGAACAAGATTACAAAGTAAGTATAATTATTTTTTTAAACTCCTTATATTGCACATTACATTGACTTAATGATGAAAGATATAGGAGTTGTTAGATATTTTCCTGTTATTGATGAGATTGTGCAGAAAGAAAAAAGAACACGAAGTTCATCTATAATCATACATGAGTCTTGAATTTAATGAGAGGATTTTACCAATGGTAGGAATTTTTGTTGTCCCACTGTTACAAGATTTGCAACGAATTTCTTATCAGTCTAATGTTTTGTTATGATAAAGAAAGATTTAAGAAAGATGTTTACAAGTGATAAGCGGGTTACATCTCAGCATGCTAGGTTTAATACTGGATTGGAGGCTTCTAGAACTATACTTAAAGATACTAAATTTGGTTTCAATCATGGTTTTGAATTTCATTCCATACTGGTCAATACCAGGCGGTACATACCGTACCGGCCGGAGAATAGGACGAAATAAATATTTTGTGTATCGAGTGTAAATATCGGTTAGTACCATCCTGCTTTGTATGGTACCGATTGGTATTTATAATACTGGTCATATACCGGCCGATACTAAAAATTTTGGAAAATATAGGAACTTATTAACAAAATTATCAAAAAATTTTAAAAAAATTTCCCTCCCTCCCACCACCCCCTCTTTCTTTTTCTCAAAGTTTTTTAATTAGTTATTTAGTTCAATTTTTATTGTGATTTTTAATTTTTAATTTTAAATAAAATAAATATTTTTATTACTAATAACAATTATACATTAAATAAAACTTAAAAATAAATTATTTTATTTAAATTTATTTTAATCTTTTATATAATAATTATTAATGAAAATATTTATTTTAAAATAAATAATTTATTATTTATTATTTGTAAACAAATATTTATTTTATATATTTTTAATTATTAAATCAAAATTTATTTGAAATTTATATATTTTAAAATTATTTTAAATTTAATTATATTTATTAATAATTATTAAATTAATTTTATAAATTAAATTAAGATATTTATAATTTTAGTAGTAATTAATTTTAATTAATTAAATACAATATATTTAATTGATAGTAAATTCAATAATATATGTTTTTGTTTCATATTCAATTCTATTTGATTGTTCTCTTATCACGAACCTTTGTTGTAAATTGTAATAATTTGATAGCCAAGGATATTTATTGTTTTTTATTATATAATTATTATTTATTATATAATGAAAATTAAAATTGAAATATTTTAAATACTTTGTCTTGTGCTTAATTTTATATTTGTATGATGATGAATATCTTTTTTCATATAAATTATGGTTATTATTTATATGTGAAATATCTGAAAATTATTGTTATTTCATATTAACTGTGATTATTATTTATTATTATGATTTTTGGAGACATGGTTAAAAGTATACAGTACAACTACATAATGTAATAATGGACCATTTTTCAAATTTTTAAAAAATTCATAGACTATTTCATAAATTTAAAAAATAACCTGAAATAGTATCCGATATTAATCAATACTAGTACAGTATCATACCAGAACCCAATTCAGTACCAAGTCCAGTGTGATATTCGTAACATTAGTCTCAATGCCAATTTTTCATCCGAGTTTGTGAGCCTTTGGTAAAGGTGTTTTTTTTGGCTGATAGTGATGAAAGGCAACAACAAATTATTTTTATGATGCCATCGAGAGAGAGAGAAGGAAGCAATTAAGGCTAATCTGAAAAATAAGCCTTCTTTAAATACACCTTGTCTTGCAGTCATCAATGAGAGATGCGAAAGACAACTTTACTCTTAATTTTTTATAGCTGGGGCATTTTTTAATCCTAATGTCTATTTTAGACTAGGTTTTATAAAGAAAGTTGAAGTTAATAGGGGAATGTTATCAACTTTTACAACAATTGTTGTACATGAGATGATTAAAAATTTCTTAAGCTTACAAATAGAGATTTATAAGTAGTCTTCTAGGAATTTTGGGATGTCAATTGCTATTCGTTAAAGAGCAAAACTTAATCAAGGTATATATATTTTTACTTTTATTAGTTGTTGAAAATTAATTATAACTTTATTTTGTTTATAACATAATTTTTGTTGTTTTATGACTTAGAGTTTCTTGGTGGGACAAATTCATAAGTGTCGTTCCAGAATTACAAAGGTTTGCAATTCAAATTCTAAGTCAATGTGTAAGTGCAACAGACTGTGAAAAAAATTGGAGCACATTTGAATTCATTCATTCTAAGAAAAGGAATAGAATGGAGCACAAAAAGTTAAATGACTTGGTCTTTATTTGATACAATTTAAAGCTTTGGGAAAGGTATGCTAGTATTATTATTAAGCTAGATATAATTTTTTAATAATAAATTTTATTGTTTACTAGGACTCTTAATCGACAAGTAGTTCAGTAGATCCAATTTGCATTAATAATATCGATCTTTTGGCAGATTAGGTTTCTGAGAAACTGGAATTGATAGATAAGAATGACTTAGAAGATAATATTGGATGAGAAAACAATGACATGTTATTTGGTGCATTGAATTTGAATGATGATGATGATGACACTTCTCTCAATGAAGAGGATTTTGTACCAAATAAGAATTTAGGTCAATGCAGTTATAGCAGGTGTATTCCCTAGACGATTGAATGAAGTTCTAGGTTATTGTTTCTCTTCTTTTAATTTTGCTTATATTTGATGTATATATTAAATTTTATATATGTAATGTAACTGTAAATATTTTTGTTTCAAGTTTCATTTCTAGTTAGTTATTTTCTCATCACGAACTCTTGTTATAAATTGTAATAGTTAGAGAGTTAATGATATTTATTATTCTTTTTATTTAATATTTTGATGCAATTATTATTTATTATATGATACAATTGTAATATTTTAAATACTTTGTATTATTCTTAATTTTATATTTGTCTGTGATTAAATGATATTTTGTGATATTAATTGTGGTTATTATTTACAGGTAAAATATTTGAAAATTAATGTTAATAAAAATAAATAATTTGTTATTATTTTAAATTTTTATTTTTGTTATTTTTGAAAACATGGTTGATGTAAAATTATAAAATATGCAGTAATATACTAATGGATTATCTTATAATTTTTTAAAAAATTAATAACTAATTTATAAATTTAAAAAATTGTTTGAAATGGTAATCAAGATTGGCCAATATCGGTACCAAAACTCATATGGGTACCAATAAAGTATTCATAATATTAGTTTCTCTCCATAGTATTAGCATCATATGTGTTATCTTTTAGATGCCGTCAGTTTTCGTTTGACTAATTCCTTTGTTTGATTTACTCTTTATAGTTGTTGCTTTAATTAAGGGTTGTTAGTAGTTTGTTTGTATTGCTACTAGAGTTAAGGAGTCTCTTCAGGATCATTACTATATTTAACTTTTGGTTTATCAGTCAATAAATGTTCAGTTGGTCTTCTAAACTCTTTATGGTATCAGAACAAATACAACTCTTATGAATTTGATCCTTTCCCTTCTTCCAAAACACAAACACCCTTAGCACCGCCAATGGCTTCCACTACCTGGCCTACTCTTATAAATGCTGGTAATCCAAACACCAACAATCATATTATGTAGTTTAACTCATCCTCACAATCACCTATCAAACTGCAAGGTAGTTCCAATTTCTCTATATAAAAGACTTAATTAACTCCTTCTTGAAGGTCATGAACTGGCTAGGCATCTTGATGGTTCTACACCTTGCTCTGAGAGGACAATCACTCGTGCCAACATAATTGAAATCAACCCAGCATATCAGCCCTGTTTGGCAAACAATGGATTACATTAGCTATTAGCTGATTCCATCAACAGTTAGTTGATAGCTGATTATATTAGTTAATTTCACCAGCAGATAACATCAGCTGCTTATTAAAGATGTTTGGTAAAATTAGTTATTTAGTATTAGTTGTGGATATATAAAATGACTTATGAGGGCACAATTTAAAAAAAAATTATAAGGGCATGAATATTATATTTCTTAGTATTTTGTTGAATTTCTTATAAAAATTCAGATTTAGATATTTAATTGGACAAAAATAAGTTAATAATTTTAATTAAATAATAATAATAATAATAATAATAATAATAATAATAATAATAATAATAATAATAATAATAATAATAAT
>JAOSBN010037975.1:0-15650 GCA_027563595.1 Erythroxylum suave
AAACTGTAACTGAAGAAGATAAAGTTACATGTAAATACACTTACTTTCCAAGGCACTATATTTACATAACTCCAACATTAGCTTCGGGAGTAACTAGTGAGTAACCTAGATGGTTTCTATCAATTATTGTTTGCTTAATTTATACTGTGAATGATAATGATTGTGTTTGATTGTGGATTCCAAACAGAAGGTCCGATGAAAATGAATGGGGATTAAGATATTAAATTGTTACTTGTATGTGAATGTGACGACCTATGTGCTGAATAATGAGATTGATTAGGTTACATGCATTTCATGCAGGAATGCATAATCAGATAATGGAAGTTATGACTAGAGTAGCCAACAATCAGAGCTTAAAGCTCAATGAGTAAAAATGAGTCTCGAGCTCACAAGTGTTTCAGAGCCTCAGGCTCAACGTGTAATGAGCCCTGTATCCTCATCAGATAAGAGATAGCTATTAATGAGCTCCATATCCAAAATAGATATCGGACAGTTTAGGCACTCGGTCACAACGACGTAACAATTGGAAAAGTGTCTGACGATCATTTCATATGCATTTAGTTATGTATGTTTGATTGATTGAAATGCATAATTTGCCTATGCTTAAGTGGAAATGTGAAATGTGATCAAACATGCAACTATGTGATTATATGTTATGTGAAATGATGTGTTGCATGAATTAAGTGAACCATCGATGACGGTTACCTCATTGAGTTCGCAAAACTCACCAAAATTGCAACATTGTCTTTTCATGACCGAGAGACGACTTTAGCTACTGAGAGGTTCTACCAACCGTGTAGACTGTGTTTTGGAAAAAAGAGTCATGGCTCAAAGGTCAGTCAGCTGGGACTTTTGGCACGGATTAGATAGACTTGTATATTTTCCACATTCATATAGTATTATTATATTAGGTTTTGATGATGTACATATGGAAATTGTTGAAAGATACAATGTAGATTTTCAATTTTGCGAAATGAAATGAGGAAAATGTTGGGTTTTAAAATGTTGTGATTTCCATATGATGCTTTATAATGAAAAATGATATGATGCCATGTGAAGTTAATGTAGTGATCGATTGTAGCTCACCCTTATCGTAGGATATGTACCAAAATGACATCCGGGCATCCCAGTGTGTACCCTATGGTAAGGGCATGCTACAGTCAAAGTCAACGTTCCTTTGCTTAACTTAGTGAAAAGGGTTCCAGCCTATGCTAAATATCTTAAGGACTTGTGCACAAACAAAAGGAAGTTTAGGCCTAATGAGAGAGTCCAAGTGAGCTCAAATGTGTCAGCTCTTTTTAAACCCCAAATACCTGTCAAGTTTCAAGACCATGGATCTTTCACCATCCCTTGCATAATAGGAAAAGTTACCATAAGAAGGTCCTTGTTAAATCTAGGGGCGACAATCAATATGATGCCTAAGTGTGTTTATCAATCATTAGGAGTTAAGAGTCTAAAGCCCATGTCTGTCATGTTACAATTGGCTGATAGATCTTTTAGGCATCCAATGGGGATTATAGAGGACATTTTGGTCCAGGTCAAGGGTTTAGTTTTTCCTGCTGATTTTTATGTGCTTGATATGTCTTCTGAAGTTATGCAGGATACATCTTTGATTCTTGGACGACCCTTCTTAAGGACCGCTAGTACTATGGTCAACAAGAAAGAAGGTAAGATCACCATGGAGGTCGGGGATCAACAGGTAAGCTTTAATATGTATGAAGCTATGAAACACCCTCATGAGGACTATTCACTCTTAGGAGTGAACATGCTTGACATTGTTGTTGATGATGCATGCGCTGAGTTTGAACTAGCAATGAACCCATTAACTAAAGATTCCTTGGAGGAAATATTTTTTGATGATGTTGAGGTGAACTGCGGAGTGTGGACGTTAGCATAAAAGTAGGAAGTGGTCAAGTTACTTTGCCAGAGCATGGCTATGAGCCAAATGTCCCCCAGGAGTTGAAAGATCCACCGTAAGCAGCAGGTTGTTTCGCTTCCTTCATTTACAATGTCCTTCTACTTTATGATTGAAGATGACATTGTTATGCATGAGTATGTTGACTAAGTATGGGGGAGAAACTATTTCGGTAGGATTAAGTTTAGCTTCTAGTAGGACTTAAGTTTAGTTGTTTTATTTCAATAATTCATCTTCCCTTTGAGTTCTGTGTTTTAGTAGATACATGACACATTTTCTATGATAGAGGAAATGGTTGTAGATGATGAATTGCATGTGTTTAAATAATGATTATGGAGTTACATATGAGCTGAGTATCTGGTCAGAAAGTGTTTTTGTCACCCAGGACCACTTCGTAGCTGCGTAGCACCTTTTGCTGTGGAAAACTTTTCATTCTCCGTGGCCACATTGCCTCTCAATCCAATTCACCACGGTGTGCATTAATCTTTTTTCCGTGGTGAACACTATAGTCTCTGCCACAGCGCACGTTAATTCTTTTGCCACGGTGAACTACCTTCCAGTACCAACCCTCTGAGGGACATTTCCCTTTCTACCCTTGATAATCTTCTTACCTTTCAGCTGCCCTCCATCTTTTTTTTCATTTCCTTCCCCCTTTCTTCTAAGCATACCACCCTCTTCTCCTCTTTCACTTTCATCTTTGTCACTTAACTTTACCATGGTGATTACCTTTTGACATCCTGGTGTTTTCATCCTCCTTCAATTGTTTCACGTGCGTAGTTGGTGTCTTCGTCTCCTCCCTCTTTTTCGTAAGTTTTCCCTCTTTGTTTTGTTCTTTCTTCGCTTACTTACTACCATTAGGGTTTGTTCGCCGCGGCGAGGAAACCAACATTTTCCCTGCAGCATAGTGAGGAATCCATTCTTCACCGCGACATGCAGAGTGCAATTTTTGCCGTGGAGAAAATCCAATTTCGCTGTGGCCAGTGCAGTCTTCACTAGCGTGCTTTCCAGATTTTGATTTTTAGTGAATTGTTTCTATTTTTCCTTGTTTTCTGTAGGATTATGCCTCGAACTAAGAACGCCACCTGTCACTCCACCCCTACACCCTCTCGCTCCTCCACTTCCTCCCATCATTCAGATTCCACCCAATCCTCCCACTCATCCACATCCTCCCCCCTCCCATTCCTCCTCTCACTCTGATCCTCCCGCTGACTCTGAATATTCTGACTTAGCCGCAGAAATAGACGCTAGGACTTTCCATTGGGAGCGACCCTTTCCCTTAACTCCGTATAACCATCCTTTTGTTCACCAACTGGTCTAATCCTAGCTCACGGGCTTAGTCCAACCTTAGGACCAGGCCAACGACAAATTTGCCTGTCACTTTTACACCTATGTCCAGTTCCACAACACCCTAGCCATTAATTTCTGTGGTGTAATAGTTCCTTCCTCCTTTACCACCATTGCCATTCGCATACACTGCAATCTTCCTCTTAGCTTCCGCTGCCATTACAACCAACTCAACCACCATTATCCCTACGATGATGCCATTTGTACCCTCTGTCCCGAGGGTACCGAATGGCATCAACCCCGCATTTACCAACGCTAACTCATGCGTTCCGATCTCTACCCTGAAACTCATCCTTGGCTTCATCTTGTCACCAACAACATCCTTTCCACCCCCTAATTCGCCTACGTCACCAAACAATAGGCCTTATACATTCTTATGGTTGGCTGGCCGTTCGACATAGCCAATGCCATTGTCGCTTCCCTCCAAGATTCCATTACAACTGCCAAGCTTACCAACTCTATCGTCTTCCCATACTTCATCACAGACATATTCCGAGCCCATAACGTCCCAGAATACCCTAATGACAGCTATTTTGACCTGGACCCTCTGTTTTGGTATGTCCGACTTAAATAGCCTCGCCTCCCACCTCCACCACAACCTACCCCACTCCTTACCCCTTCCATGTCCTTTCCTAACGTTGCTACCACCCATACCGAGGCCTTGCCTCGAGAGGATGATCATCCAACTTTGGTTTTGCCTGTGCCCATCACTCTATGGTCCCTAGCTAGTCGGGTAGAGGGTTTATCTATTGACCTGGCTACCCTTTGAGACACTATTCATCAGGCCATAGCCCAGCAGGAGCGAGATCGAAGATATCGGTGACGGATGGATGCGTTGCTTGCCCATCACCTACATTTTCCGCTTCCTTCAGATGAAGATGACCCACTTCTTGGTTCTGACCCATCAAGTGCAGCTCCTATTGATGCTGGGGATGAACCCCCGATGACCTAGTTCGAGTTTTTTTTTATTTTTTCTGGTTTATTTGGTGGATGCTCAGTTCATTTGTCATGTCCAACATTTTGCACATCATTTGTATTACTTCATTTTGTTATTTCCATTTGTTGTTACTGCGTCTTTCCTTTTCACTTCTTTTATTTTTGTCCATTGTTCTTGTGCTTTGCTTACTTCACATTCAGGAAAATATGATGTTTAAGTGTTGGGGAGGTTTTCCCATCTTACAACTCTTGTTTGCACTTCATTTTGGCCATTTAAATGTTTGTGTTAGTGAATATTGTGCAAAATTTTCAAAAACTTGGTGATTTTGGCAAAATTGATGATCTTCGCCATAGCGAACTTTGGTCTCGCCATGGCGTAATTAATTTCTGATGACTTATGAGATTGCCATGACATGAGCATGATTTTCACCACGGTGAAACTTGATTTTGCCGCGACGCAATATTTTTAAAAGAAGGAATGCTTTTATAATGTTGCCTCCATTCAACAATTCTCCCCAATTAGATTCTTGTCACTCTTGTGTCTCAAAGATTTTATAAGTTCCAAAGTGATTCTTGAGTTCTTGAAAGTACCTCCGATTCTTTAAATGAGAGTTGGTTTTAGGCTGATTTCATTTTCAATGTTTTCAACACAAAGTACGAGAAAGTATGCTGACAAAGTAGCACTTTATGTTTTTAAAACTTGAGATTGTTGATTAAGATATTAACCTTGTTGGAAGGATATTTGGGCCTGAATTTTTCAATTTTTATGTGTATCTCCTTATTTCATATTTCTCTAGAACTTATTTCAATTCTTAATCAAAGCTTTATGAACTAGAATTTTGTTAATATGATAGAGGCATTCTTTCCCTTTGACCTAAACACCATCTCATAAACACCTATCTGTTGCTAGCCCCTTAAGCCATAATTTAAGAGCACATGCACTCATCTTTATATGGTGTCAATAGTTTACTTTGTATTTTCTTTTAGCTATTTGATCGTTATATGGTGTTAATAGTTATTTTGTATTTTATTTTAGCTATTTCAAGAAATTGTTAAAAAAAACTGAAAAACAATGCATATATATATATATATATGCTCTCAAGTACATTAAAAAAAAGAGAAAAAAAAAGTTGTCAATTGTGTAAAGATTGTCTTTCTGTTGACATCTATTTCATAATTGTGGTGCATGCGCTCATACTCATTTCTTCTTTCATCTATTCCATCCATTTCATCTAGCCTACCATGCATTACAACCTTGAAAAGTCCTCTTGATTTTCAAATCGTAGTTCTTGTAGTGGAGAGGTAGAATTATTACAAGCTTATGGTAGAGAATGGACTAAGTAGATTTTTAGAGTGAAATTATCCCAAAATAAGTGAGATGAGAGTAAACACCTTACCTTGAGTAAAATCTCTTTTGCTCAATCTCTTAGATTAATTACTTATAGTGTTTATTTTCTTTGCATTCTTTCAATCTGCTTGGATTGATTTCTGAGAAAATGATTTTTGCCAAGTTTATTTCATAAATTGGTAACATTTTCATGGCTTTTGCTATACTTTTTGACTCCTATCTCTAACTTTTTTGCTTAAATTGATTCTTGAGTGTGTGCCTTTATTTTAGGTAGTTGGAAGGTGAAAATTGCTACAAATCAGTGTTAATTGTACTAATTAATTTTGTGAGAACAATTTATACTGCAAACTACCATCTTCTTATTATAGGAGACACGAGGAAAAGGAAGTCAAAAAGACCACATGGAATGATCGAAGGCTAAAAATAAAGTCAACACAACAGGAAGTTCACCGCGGCAAAGTGGATCTGTCGGTATGGCGAAACACGCGAAGATAAAGGCTAAACTTTCGAGAAAAGTTCGCCATGGTGAAGATTAATTCTTTCGCCACGGTGAAGGATCCAGTGATAGAAGAAAACCTTTCGAGAAAAGTTTACCGCAGCGAGCCTTTGAAAACCGGGACTAATTTTGGAAAAATCACACACTGTGTGATCCGACCCAGTATCATTCGCTTTAAAACCTACTAAATTAGGTTGTAGCCATCACAAAAAAATATAAAAGAGACGTCAGAAAATAAAAGAGAAGAGAAGTTCACTCATTCCCGACTCCTCCTTCCACTCCACCATCATCCATCATTTTCTTTCCATTTTATCTATCATCGTATTCATTATCTACTACTAATTCCATGGATGCTCTTGGTAGGTTTCTAGTTGTGAGCTCTCCTGAAGCATTGCGTGGCTAAGCACCAGTTCGTCTTGAAGATGTAGCAATGGCTTGAGTTCAATGGGCTTCAAAGGGGAGTAGTTTTTCATATTTAACTACATTGTTGTGAACTCCTGAGTTAGGATTTATGCTTTGTAGTTAGATTTTCTTGATTATAGTTTAATCAAGTGTTGAATAATGAATTGTGTTATTAGGTTTGTTGACGTAGAACTTGGAGCTTGAATATATGAAGTCTCATATATGTCATTTTGTCATTTTGATGATTCTCTTTTATCTACCTAGTTGTGTTTGATATTGAGATGATACTTGATCACCAAATTGACCATTTGCATTTACTTACTCTTTGCACTCACTAAGACGTATTCAACAAGGTCTTAAAAAATGAAGTTCATTGGTTAAAACCTTGTACTTAAAGAGTTCTTTAAGGTTTATCATTTGGAAACTTAGTGATTTTTACTCCCACAAAGATTTATTTTGAACCATGATAGCCAAAGCTCATATTTGATCGTTGTTTTAACTTTTGATTTCTTATTCTCGAAAAATCCAAAAATATCTTTTTACACATTTCCTTTTCAATTAGTTTAATGTTGTTAGTTCTCCAAAGAACCAAAACCCCTTCCTAACCAATTTAGTTGCATTTCATGACATTTAGACTAGATTAGATCCATTGCATTTGGTTCCAATTAAGTGAGATGACCCGAGGATGCATCCTATATTACAATCCTTGGAATTCAACTTTTGATTCGACCTCCAAGGGTAAAACTGAAAGACAAAGCGGATCAAACTGGCGCCGTTGTCGGGGATCCAAGAAATTGGTTTTCTCTATGTTAGCTGTTATCATTTTTGTTTCTCATTGAGTTAGGAACCTTTTCTTATATGTTCCCTTTTTATATACTTTAGTGTCGTATTTGTCAATAGTATAGGATTTTTATTTTCCTTTTCATAGTTTTAAAAATTTTGAGAATACAAACACAAGCATACATACTTTCACATACCACACGCTTACACCCATCATATCTCATCTTTTATTTGACTTTATGTGCTTACAAGTAAATTTTGTTACCTTTTATTTGTCTTTGAATTGTTCCTGTGCATGCCTCAGAAAGCAAAACTCCTACCCTTTTATCCTTAAATTTAGAGACGTTTGAGAAAAATCAAAAAAGAAAGAATAACAAAAGAGAGAAGTAAGGAGTTTGTTAAAGAAGAATCGAGTGAGCAAGATAGTGAGAGCGACCCTATGGAAGGAGTGAATATGGTCGAGAACCCAGTTTTTCCCTAAAACCCTAACTTTCATGTTAACAAACCTAGGAATGAGAACTTTCATGTTAACTTTCATGGAGGTAATGGGGAGCATGAGAGAGTAGGTGAAAATAATGGGAATAAAAGAAGAAGGACTATTAGGGAAGCAATAACTTCTGATGTAAATTATGATCCATGTACTTTTGCTTGTCCTAATTTTGATGTTAATTTTGAAGTGAAGGGATTATTCATTAATTCTCTTCCTAAATTTCTTGGCTTGACAGGAGATGATCCCTACATGCACTTGCAATCCTTGTCTATGATTTGTCAGAGTATGAAACCAGTAGGAGCTTCACTTGATCAAGTGCTACGGAAGGTTTTTCAACTGTCTCTAGAAGGAAAAGCAAGACAGTGTGGTACATGACTCTTCCAAGGCATGTAGCGAATGCCTACCACAGCTAGGCCAATCTGAGGAAAGCTTTCTTAGATAATCAAACATAAACACATTTATGAATGTATCATGTATTATGCACATTCAATGACAAATTCTCTGGTATGCTTCTTTAGTACACAAATCTTACTAATTTATACATCATTTAGTTTTCCATTAGGTTTATGCCTTAAGTGAACCTAATCACTTTCCCTTCATCATTCATAAATTCATTAATCTTTTCCTAGTATTATACATTTATCAAAATTTTTCCAACAACATATACTCATGCATTCACCCAATTCTCATTCACAAATACCCTATGTTCTTCAATATTCATTCATCTATACCTTATACAAATTATTCCTGTCCTAAAGATCATATTTGCATTAAAAGAACTCACTTATTACTTTAACAAATAGGAATTTCCAGATTTGAACTCAACCACATCCAAAACAATCCATTCTTCACATTATGACTTCAAATAACTATATAAACTTGTCAAGATATCTTCTGGACAAACTATTTCACAAAAGCATTAATAATACATGAAAAATAATTTTTCATGTTTTATAATTTTGACTAATTCGAGTTCTAAAGTCAACAAAAATTAGGAGATAACATAAGGTTCCTGTACAGTGGTCTATCACATGCAGTATTAGGCAAAACAAGTATAACTCAAGCTCTAGTGACTATTTTATCAAGCTACTTTCACAGAGATTAAGATAAGACCTATATCTACAACTTTTATTCTTTGAGTTTCTTCAAATTCATGACCTAAAGATATGGAAAATAGGCCAAAGTAGGAAGATGAAATTGAAACCAAAATTTCGACCTACAGCTCTCATTTTCCAGAATTATTCTCAAGACAGATTTTCGGGTCAGATTTGCATGACCATTATGACCTAGAAAATGAGGTATTAGGACAACACATTCTTATAAAAAAATGTTCCAAAATGTCTTAAGTTTCTAATGAAATCAAATTCATGCACTTTGGTTCAGCATTATGCAAGTTATAATCAAAATACTAGACAATGTTCTCATATCTCATCATTATGAAGTTCTCAACTTCAAGCCAACGTTCAAGACCTCTAAGAACAGAATTCAAATTTGATTCCTCCATGAAAATTGTATCCATATATCTCTAGTTTAATCTAAATCAAAATCCATCCAATTTGGATATCTATAGATCAAGATACGGCAAAAATACAGATGTATGTTCAGTAAAAACACTCCATATAACATATTCCAGCACACTTCTTCATCAACCTTACATGCAATTCATTCCAATTCAAACGTCATTCTCATACCATTTAACATGTTACAAAGCTCGAATTGTTTCTAACCTTTTATGCTTTCAATTCAGCTCAAACTTCAGATTAAATCAAGACTCCATGCAAGCAAAATTCATCGTAAACAGAAGATGAAAATAGGTTGATTTTGGACAACAAGGTGAAGGTTACTTTAAGCTGATTTCTTGGCTGTTTTGTCTAAAGTAAAAAGCTGGTTTTGATGCAGAAATTTGGCTAGGATTCAGGAAAAATTTCAGATAGAAGGAGCAATTTTTGGTGGAGAAAGGTGAGAGAATCAGCAAAAACACTGCTGCTGGAATTTGCTCCATCATCATACTAGGTGTCAACTTCTAAACTCACCATATGTCTTAAGGCATGTAATACATTTGGCTAATTAATCAGCTGCCACCAATCCACTCATAATGCTTCCATTTGTCACCCTTCAATCAGTCCACATGTCACACATTAATTGGTCCATTTGTCACTTCATAATTAGTCCATTTGTCAATTAATTACTAATCAAGTTGTCACTCATTTAATTATGTCAAATGTCAGTCAATTTAGGCCTAGTCATCCTTATTTTCGATGTCTCAATTGGTCTTGCCACTAGGCATATTTCCTAGTCCAAAAATATCCTGAATTTTCAAAAATTTTCGAAATGTCCGAAATGTCACAAAAATGCTAAATCAATTTTCATACACACCAATTCAATTTTTAAGAAAACTAATTCACAATTCACATTAAAATCACCTATACCCAGAAAATGTCAATGATTGTAAGTAAAAGTATTTTAATGAGTGTCACATTATTCACGTGTATGTGTATGCCATATGATGCATGAAATGTACTTTTAAATTCTTAGTAAACTCTCATATTTAGTATCCTAGGTTTCTAACCCTAATCATGGGACAATGGGATGTTACAGATGCTCTCAAAATTCTCAAGCTCCTTATCGCTTTGTAAAGTTTCCTCACTTATGTCCATAGGGTACCTTGGGTTGATATGACTGCCCCTCTTCTATTTGTGAATTTGGGCTTTCAATCCTTGTTACCATTTCAACCATTGGGCTTAACAAATTCTAGTTTCTAGACGTTATATGCCTCATTTCTTGCTAGAACTGTTGCAAATACTATTGTAGGGTTTGTTGAAATTGGAGATTGTTAGCAATCACAACATTCATCAATTCTTCTAGAGATGTACTTGAGTTGTGACAAGAAGCTTCTAGTCCACATGGGAATTGTTTTATGTCTTACAAACTATCATAGAAGAAATTCTAATGGTTATTCTATCCATAACCAAAGTTATGTTGATCGATCCATCCTTGGTTATAGGATAGAATAAGAGTTAAAGAAAAAATTCCTTCCATCCACAAACTTTTTTATAAATCACAAACACAAAACAAAATAAAGAAAGGATCATGAAATAATGTAAAAGAAAGATATTATGAATAAATATATACAAAATACCAATTAAATGATAAACAAAAAATAAAACACTGCACTCTGTAACAACGACATCAAAATTGACGGCGTGCAGCAACACTTGTCAAAATAAAATAACTAGGCTAATATTATAACAGTGGTGAGTCTATGTTGATCCCACAGAGAGCGTGTGTAAAGTTTTTGAAATGAAATTAATCAGTGTTTAGGTTTGGTGGGGTTTTGGATTTATAAAATAAAATGAAACTAGACTAATAAAAACAAATTAAAAATAATAAAAATGGGGATTGGGTAGGGACTTGGTTCTTTTGTTCAATATTCGCCTCCACACTAATTAAACATATTTTATTGATTTGTTGTTCTTAAACCTTTCCTAGCAACCATTAATCGTAGGTTAATAATTAACCTTAGTTTTCCCTTAGGTTTTGATTATTCAAGACACGATTGATAATTAAACCAAACTACTGAATAATCTAGGATATGATCTCTAGATTTAATTAGGCAGTAGCATTATGAATTAGGAAAACCGATTAATCAAGGCAACAACCACAGACGATGTGTCATTTAACCTAGGTCATGTTATCCCTAATGATTACGAATCATTAGTCGCTACACGTGAATTTCAACATAACAATTACGGATTATATAGAAATTCTCGCAATGGGTTTGTAAATAAATGATTCAAAGAATGCATTAAAATCATCTTTTCACAATACCCAATGGGTTCATACACAAATAACTGAACAATAACAAATATTTGATTATCTATACACAACCCAAATCCATATGCCTAGGATAACACAATCAATTCAATAGTAGAGAAAGAAATAATAAAAATATGAAATAAACTTAACTTACATCGACAGCGGCGGCGTTGATGTCACCTTCGAACTGGTGTTGGGAAATCTAGCAATTCATGAGTCTCTCCTAAAAATGCTTCGTCCCCATGAAAATTGTCGTACCCGAAGACCTCTTCAGTTCTCTTCTCCATGTCTCCCTCTATTCTCTAAGACAAGCTACTATTCATTTGATGTGACAATTTAACTTGCTTGGTCCATCTTATTCTTCACGTTTAAAATCCTCCTATTCTACTATGCGTTTTAAGCCAAAAAATGCTACTTACATGCAAACGTCCTTTCCTACTTCATACTGCGTTGTTTTTCTCCTAGTTACTCCTAACTCCTATGCTACATTTCACCTCCTGTCTTAAGCTCCTAAACTGCATTTTTTTCATCTTGCTTTGTTGTTTTAGTCTCATTTAATTCCCAACTGTTAATTAATGTAATTGCATTCATAATCTATTCAACTCTCGTTCTTTGCATTTCTTTCTTCTTTCAATTTTCTTCGTCTCTTTTAATTTTCTTCTTCTTGCTCTATTAAAACAAGTGAAAATTAATCTTTGAAAAATTTCCCAAATTTCTTCCTTTAAACTCACTTTAACTTCTTTGCTTCCAAATTATGCCTAAAACCACATATGAGTCAAAGTAAGTATCTTAAGCAATTTCACGTCAATAATCACTAAGTTTTATGGAATAATTTCATAATCAATTAAGCACCTATCAATTATTACATATCACACGCTCATCCCTATCTTTCAAATTAGAAAGTTACCTAAAAGATTATCAAACCTATAAGCAATTCCTAATTCACGTCATTTATCCTAAATCCTAAACCAACCTAGACCTATAAGCACCAATTCAAGACAAGTTTAACTCATTCTCACAATTTCCATCCCTTCATCCTTATAATATCTCCAAACTCCTAAGTAGTTTAGCCACACATGTTCATATTACACACATTAGAAATTAAATAAAAAACCCATAATTAAATAAAACCAAGGCTTGAAATTATAAAAGAAGTGATAAAACTGAAATTCAATACTAACTTAATAGAATTAAAAACTCTTTTATGCTAGCAAATAACTAATCATAACCCAAATTACAAAATCTAAACTAATAGCACAAAAATAAAAATTCCAGCACACATAACTTATATAGAAACCCAAATTAATAAATCATAAACATAAGAACATACATAAATCCTAACTATAACCTAATCCATTAAACAATTATATACCCAAAAAATCATATATGAAAAAGCACATAAATAAACTCAAAAACCAAGATTAAAGCTGGGAAATTAAGGGAAATAACATCCATTAATATAACATAAAGGTTCCTTACAAAATTCATAAAGTTCAACTGTAAAATCTATCAAACGTTCATTCTAGCATTCTAGAACGTTTAAAACTATGATTAAAGCTAAGAAAGCTTTAACTAATGGAATGAATATGAAACTAAAGCATTGAAACTAAAAGATAATAGCTAAGCTTATAGAAAATTACAAAAACTTCTCTGCTGATTCCTCCTCTCTTCTTGGAACTTTCTAAAAATGGAAGATTTGGAGAGCCCATCTCTCTTTTTTATATTTTTCCCAAAAGTGGTAGATTGGAGGCCTATTTTTAGGTCATTTCTCTTTCTTTTTATAGTATTATCCATTTAGGATAAGCCCTTAGGTTTTCTAGTGCCTAAAAAGTCCAAAAAGTCCCTCGAAAACTTAAATACGGAAGCAACTATTGGAATAATGTAAATATAGTGCCCTACAAAGCAAGTGTATTTACATGTAACTTAATCTTCTTCTAGTTATAGTTTTGTAATGAAAACATTTTGTATTAATAACAAAAAAGAGTCTGGCTTTATTTGTATAAGTATAATATAACTAGTCACAACGTACCAAGATTCTTTTGTTAATAATATAATATACATGAAGATGTATGGGAATCATGTATATTATTATAATCTATTTTAATTGAATCACAGTTGAACCATTAAGTTGGTCGCTTGATTATGGTTTAGACTATAGTATTCCAATTTATCTCCATGTAAGTAAAGGAGTTTACTTCAAGGGAATGATGGCTTTCATATCATGATAGTAGTCGACTATTGATAATGGCACTATTAAAAGAATCTGGAATCACGTATGTTTTAATGAATAAAGTAGGCTGTTATTTTAATCTGAAAACATACATTTTAGCATTTGCTTATTATAGACCATAATCTTGATGTGTTATGAACTCATATGTGTTTCATTATAATTCTTGATATGATCGGAATGACTTTTTATAGAGTATTAATCTACTGTCTGCATGTTAGAATTATTGATTGAAAGATGTATCAGGAAACATTTACTTAAATAAAGAATTTATAGTGATATCATCACTTCAAGATATTTAATGGATATCGGTGATTAAATTGGCTCTAGGAGTTTGATGGACTAGCTACCCATCAAGTCTTAACACCAAGATCAGATCTTGTATGTTAATCACCACATAGAGTAAAACAGGAGATCTAGAAGGAAAAACCAATATATGGGCAAAATGATAATTTACCTTTTGTTGTGCGGATGACTATAATCAGGTTCATAAGAGGGTTTGCAATTGGACATGTGTTCTCATAATATTTAGTAATTCAATTGTTCAACTAACTGTCTTTAGTGGAATGGCATTTAGTTAATAAGCTAAAACTAATTCTAATGAGAATAAATTAATTCTGGGCTTATTGAAGCTCGAATTACCTATGTCCAATTAAATTCCCCACTTAGCTTTAAGGAACGTTATCAAGCAAAGTAAGAAATATAAATGGAAGTTTAAAAGCCCATGATTGAATGTTGGGCTTGCACTAATTAATGGTTAATTAGGAGCCCAAATGAACATTTAGAAATGGGCTAGATTTTGGTTTAATTCATTACAAGAAAATTACAAAATAGCGGAGGAATGTTTCCGACTGAAAAGATTCCGACGCTATTTAGCGACAGAAAGATATATTCAGTTGGTAAATAAGTAGGTTTAGCGACAGAACCTAAGTTTCCATCGATACACATGGAGCGAAAAATTTTGCACAATATCTCCGACGGAATATAACGACGACATCGTCAACACCGATGGAAAAATGCGCGAAAAGTTCGTGCAATTTTTTGGCTACGGACACAAGCCGACAGAAAGGTTATGGTCGGTATATATACCGATGGAATTATGTATAGCGTCGGTAAATACAACCAAGAAAGACGAACGTTACCGATGGAAGAGATTTTCCGTCATTGACATGTGCAGAAAAACCATTTACTGACGGAAATTGTCTGCCGTCACTGAATGAATGTTTTGAGTTACCGACGGAGTTACTAATTCCGTCAAGGAATTGGTTATGGATACCTAAATCATCGACGGAAGCATAATTTCGTCGGGACACATCGACTCAACGGCTTTGGAAGAATCCAGATTATCCTAATTTACCGACGAAATTCGCTATCTGTCGGTATTTGAGTTATTCCCGCCTAATGTTGCTGCTCGTTTACTGACGGAATGGAGTATTATGTCGATAACTGTTGGCAGCACCGTCGTTTGTGCTAATGCGAAACCCTACTTTACCGACGGAACACTCCATTCTGCGGTAAATCGACGCCTTTATATTAGGCGCCGACCCCCCTTCTCATTTCTCTTCTCTTCTCCACGATTTCCCACTGGTTCTCTTGCAATTTCTGGCCCCTTTTCAGTTATTGTCTTACATATCGTGCGTTGTTTGAGGTAAACTCTCTTATTGTTATGTTATTTCTACAAAAAATAGCATGCTTTTACTATTAAACGTGAATGTTTGGTGATGAAATCTTGTTTGATTTTTGTTAGTGTTTACTATTTTTTTGATTTATTTATTGTTTGTATGTGTTATTGTTAGTAAATAAGAGAAAAATATAGTTAATTTGTGTATAAAATGAGATTATACATATTGCTTATGAGGTGTTCGATAAAATGCCTTTTATAATTTTTGAAATGTT
>JAOSBN010038006.1:0-15645 GCA_027563595.1 Erythroxylum suave
CAAATTAAGAGTCAAAAAGCACATTAAAGATAGCAAAAGTGTAGCCAATTTATGTAATAAACTTGGGCTCAATCAGGAGGATACCAATCAATTGCTGCAAAACATGTTGACTTTGATGAAGGAAGAGAAGACTTCAACCAATAATCAATTTCATGTCCTTGCTTCTCTGATTCAGCAAGATTCTTTAAAGAATGCTACTCGGTTCAATGCCTTGGAAAAGAAAATGGAGCAATGGGAGACAAAAGCAGAGAACATCAACTCCTTTGTCACTCAATTATCAAACAACATGAGTGAGAACCAAGCAAGAAGCAGTGGAACCATTCCTTTAAATACTGTGATGAACCTAAAAAGTTTAAATGCAATTGCTCTCCAAAGTGGGAAATAAGTAAGGTTTAATAATCAAGAGGACGAAGAATACGATGAGGAGGTTGATAGTGGAGATTTAACTTTACCTAAGACCAATATCAAGAATTCTGAAAGCTCCAAAGAAAAAGCACTCTTGAATGAAAAGAAATCTGAATCAAAGAACAAAGGAGCTACTTCAGAAAGTTTGAAGGAAAAAGCACCAACACATGAGCATGGGGAATTAAGCAAGCATGAAGCCCAAGGTAAGGAGGTAAACCTTCAAGACCTACCTTTTCCTAATTCATATTTAATGAGCAAGCGTATGAGTGACATTAAGCATGAGAAAGATGTTATTGATTTGTTTGGAAAAGTTAAAGTCAACGTCCCTTTACTTGACTTAGTGAAAAGGGTTCCGGCCTAGGAAAAGTATCTTAAGGACTTGTGCATAAACAAAAGGAATTTTAGGCCTAATGAGAGAGTTCAAGTGAGCTCGAATGTGTCAACCCTTTTTAAACCCCAAATACCCGTCAAGTGTCAATACCCTAGATCTTTCACCATTCCTTGCATAATAGGAAAAGTTACCATAAGAAGGGCCTTGTTAGATCTGGGGGCAGTAATCAATGTGATTCCTAAGTGTGTTTATCAATCATTTGGAGTTAAGAGTCTAAAGCCCACATCTGTCATGGTACAACTGGCTGATAGATCTTTTAGGCATCCAGTGGGGATTATAGAGGACATTTTAGTCCAAGTCAAGGGTTTAGTTTTTCTTGCTAATTTTTATGTGCTTGATATGTCTTCTGAAGTTATGCAGGATACATCTTTGATTCTTGGGAGACCCTTCTTAAGAACTGTTAGTACTATGATTGGCATGAAAGAAGGTAAGATTACCACGGAGGTCGGAGATCAACAAGTAAGCTTTAATATGTATGAAGCTATGAAACACCCCCATGAGGACTATTCTCTCTTAGGAGTGAACATACTTGACAGTGTTGTTGATGATGCATGTGCTGAGTTTGAACTGGCAATGAACCTATTAACTAATGATTCCTCAGAGGAAATATTTTTTGCTGATTTTTTAGTTAAACGACAGAGTGCGGACGTTAGCACAGAAGTAGGAAGTGGTCAAGTTACTTCGCCACAGCATGGCTATGAGTCAAATGTCCCCCAGGAGTTGAAAGATCCACCGTAAGCAACAAATTGTTTCTCTTCCTTCATTTACAATATGCTTCTGCTTTATGATTGAAGACAATATTTTTATGCATAAGTATGTTGACCAAGTGTGGGGAGAAACTACTTCAGTAGGATTAGGTTTAGTTTCTAGTAGGACTTAGGTTCAGTTATTTTATTTCAATAATTCATCTTCCCTTTGAATTCGGCATTTTAGTAGATGCACGACACTTTTTCTATGATAGAGGAAATAGGTGTAGATGAAGAATTACATGTCGTTTAAATGATGATTATGGAGTTACATATGAGCTAAGTATCTGGTCAGAAAGTGTTTTTGTCTCTCTGGAAAACTTCGTCGTGGCGTAGCACCTTTCGCTGCGACCACATCTCCTTTTAAGCCAATTTGCCGCGGCGTGCATTAATCTTTTCGTCGTAGTGAACATGATAGTCTTCACCACGGCATACGTTAATTCTTTTTCCATGACGAACGACCTTCCAGCACCACCCTCCAAGGGACATTTACCTTTCTACCCTTGACAATCTTCTTACCTTTCAGCTACCCTCTGTCTTTTTTGTTATTTCCTTCCCCCTTTCTTCTAAACTTACCGCCCTCTTCTCCCTCTTTCACTTTCATCTTTCTCACTCAACTTCGCCGCGATGATTACCTTGCGACATCACCTGTGTTCTCATCCTCCTTTAGCTTTTTTATGTGCGTAATTGGTGTCTTCGTCTCCTCTCTCTTTTTCGTAAATTTTCCCTCTTTGTTTCGTTTTTTCTTCACTTACTTACTAACGTTAAGGTGTGAGGAAACCAACGTTTTCATTATGGCGTGGCAAGACTGATAGTCTTCACTATGGTGAGGAATCCCTGGTGACAGTCCAATTTTTCCGCGATGAGTGCAGTCTTCGCCACAACAAAGACCAATTTCACCGTGGCGTGCTTTCCAAATTTTGATTTTTAATGAATTGTGTTTATTCCTTATGTTTATTTTTCCTTGTTTTCTGCAGGATTATGCCTCGAAGTAAGAACGCCACCCGTTACTCCACCCCTAACCCCTCTAGCTCCTCCGCTTCCTCCCATCATTTAGATTCTACCTAATCCTCCCATCCATCCACATCCTCCCGTCCCCTCCTATTCCTCCCTTCATTTTGATCCTGCCGCTGACTCCTATTATTCTAACCTAGTTGCCAAAGTAGATGCTAGGCCTTTCCATAGGGAGCGACCCTTCCCCTTAACTCCTCATAACCATCCTTTTGTTTGCTAACTGGTCCAATCCCAGCTCACGGGCTTAGTCCATCCTCAGGACAAGGGCAACGGCAAATTTGTCGGCCACTTTTACACTTATGCCGCCTCCACACATTAATTTCCATGGTGTAACAGTTCCTTCCACTTTTACCACCACTGCCATTTGCACACACTACAATCTTCCTCCTAACTTCCACTACCAATATGACCAACTCATTCACTATTATCCCTGGGATGATGTCATTCGTACCTTCTATCCCAAGGGCACTGAATGGCATCTATCTCACTTCTATCTCACTTTTACCAACGCTACATCAAGCATTCCATTCTCTACCCTGAAGCGCGTCTTTGGCTTCATCTCATTAACAACAACATCATTCCCACTTCCCACCTCACCTATGTTACCAAACAACAAGCCTTATACTTACACCTTCTTAAGGTTGGTCGCCCAGTCGACATAGTCAATGTCATTATCTCCGGCCTCCACGATTCCATCTCGACCGCTAAGCTTATCGTCTCTATCATCTTCCCACACCTCATCACCGACATATTCCGAGCTCATAATGTCCCGAAATACCCCAATGATAGCTATTTTAACCCGGCCCCACTGTTTCGGCACGCCCGGCTCAAACAGCCTCTCCCCCCACCTCCACCACAACCTGCCCCACTCCCTACCCCTTCCACCTCCTTTCCTGATGTTACTGCCACCCATACCGAGGCATTGCCTCACGAGGACGATCATCCCGCTCTAGCTTCGCCTATACCTATCACTCTACGGTCCCTCACTCA
Organism: Erythroxylum suave; assembly: GCA_027563595.1. NCBI lineage: Eukaryota > Viridiplantae > Streptophyta > Magnoliopsida > Malpighiales > Erythroxylaceae > Erythroxylum > Erythroxylum suave. The sequence continues at coordinate 3,547 of JAOSBN010038006.1, forward strand.
CCAAGCAGATGGTTTATCTACTAACTTGGCTACCCTTTAGAACACTGTTCATCAGGCCATAGCCTAGCAGGAGCGAGATCGGAGATATCGGGGTCAGATGGATGCGTTGCTTGCCTAGCACCTACATTTTCAACTTCATTAAGATGCTGATGACTCACTTCCTCGTGCTATCCTGTCAGGTGTAGCTCCTGCAGATGTTGGGGATGATTCCTTGGTGGCCTAGTTCGAGTATTTTTCTTGTATTTTTTCTGGTTTATTTGTCAGATGATCAATTCATTTGTAATGTCCAACTTTTTTCACATCATTTGTATGTACTTATTTTTGTTATTTCCATTTGTTGTTACTGCGCCTTTCCCTTTCACTTCCTTTATTTCTGTTCATTATTTTTGTGTTTTGATTACTTCAGATTGAGGACAATATGATGTTTAAGTGTTGGGGAGGTTTTCCCATCTTATGACTCTTGTTTGTGCTCCATTTTTGCCATTTAAATGTTTGTGTTAGTGGATATTGTGCAAAAGTTTATAAACTTGGTGATTTTGGTAAAACTGAAGATCTTCGTCGCGGCAAACTCATTCTTCATCGTGGCCATGTGCATGATTTATATCGCAGAAAACTTTGGTCTCGCCACGGCGTCATTAATTTCTAATGACTTCGCCGCGGCCATGTGCATGATTTTCGTCGCGGCAAAACCAACACAATATTTTTAAAAGCAGTGATATTTTTATATTTTCCCCAATTAGATTCTTGTCACTCTTGTATCTCAAAGCTTTTATAAGTTTCAAACGGATTCTTGAGTTCTTGAAAATACCTCCCATTCTTTAAATGATAGTTAGTTTTGATTTCATTTTCAATGTTTTTAACACAAAGTAAGTGAAAGTATGCTGACAAAGTATCACTTTATGTTTATAAAACTTGAGATTGTTCATGAGATATTAACCTTGTTGGAAGGATATCTGGGCTTGAATTTTTCCAATTTTTGTGTGTATCTGCTTATTTCGTATCTCTCTAGAACTTGTGTCAATTCTTAATCAAAGCCTTATGAACTAGAGTTTTGTTAAGATGATAGAGGCATTCTTTCACAACCCTTTGACCCAAACACCATCCCATAAACACTTATCCACTGATAGCCCCTTGAGCCATTATTTATGAGCACATGCTCTCATCTTTATATAGTGTCAATAGTTTACTTTGTATTTTCTTTTAGTTATTTCATCCTTACATGGTGTTAATAGTTTATTTTGTATTTTCTTTTAGTTATTTCAAGAAATTTAAAAAAAATGAAAAACAATGCATGTATATATATGCTCTCAAGTACATAAAAAAAGAAAAATAAGAAAAAAGTCGTCAATTATGTAAATATTGTCTTACTGTTGACATCTATTTCATAATTGTGGTGCATGCCCTCATACTTGTTTCTTCTTTCATCTATTCCATCCATTTCATCCAGCCTACTGTGCATTACAACCTTGAAAAGTCCTCTTGATTTTTGAAATCGTTGTTCTTATAGTGGAGAGGTAGAATTATTACAAGCTTATGGTAGAGAATGGATTAAGCATATTTTTAGAGTGAAATTATCCCAAAACAAGTGAGAAGAGAGTAAACACCTTACCTTGAGTGAAATCTCTTTTGCTCAATCTCTCGGATTAATTGCTTATAGTGCTTATTTTCTTAGCATTCTTTCATTCTGCTTGGATTGATTTATGAGAAAATGATTTTTGCCAATTTCCTACTTTTATTTTAAGCATGGTCGGAATTTTTCTTTTGCGTTTGTGTCTCTTTGACTCTTATAAACTTTGTCCAGGAGTACAAAGGTCTAAGTGTGGGGGAATTTGATTGAGCCCAAGTTTATAACATAAATTGGTGACATTTTTATGGCTTTTGCTATACTTTTTGACTCCTATCTCTAGCTTTTGTGCTTAAATTGATTCTTGAGTGTGTGCTTTTATTTTATGTAGTTTGAAGGTGAAAATTGCTATAAATTAATATTAAATGCACTAATTAATTTCTGAGAACAATTGATATTGCAAACTACCATCTTTTTATTGTTGGAGACTCAAGGAAACGGAAGTCAAAAAGAAGAGATGGAATGGAAGAAGGCTAAAGTGTAGTCAACGCAATAGGAAGTTCACCGCGGTAAAGATTAATTCTCTCGCCGTTGTGAAGGATCCAGCGAAGTACAAAACCTTTCGAGAAAAGTTCGATGCAGAAAAATCATTTGTCACCACAACGAACCTTTGAAAACTTGGACAAATTTTGGAAAAATCACACACTGTGTGACCCGACCCGACATCATTCGTTTAAAAACCTACTAAATTAGGTTGTAGCCGGCACTTAATAGAGTTGAGACAACAGAAAAGATAGAAGTTCTCTCACTCTCGACTCCTCCTTCCACTTCTCCGTCATCTATCTTTTTCTTTCCATTTTATCTAGCCCCACATTCACTATCTGCTACTGCTGCCATGGATGCTCTTGGTAGGTTTCCAGTTGTGAGCTCTCTCAAAGTAATGCTTGGCTAAGCACTGGTTCCTATTAAAGATGTAGTAATGGCTTGAGTTCAATGGTCTTCAACGGGGAGTAGTTTGTTTATATTTAACTACATTGTTGTGAACTCCTGAGTTAGGATTTATGTTTTGTAGTTAGATTTTCTTGATTATAGTTTAATCAAGTGTTGAACAATGAATTGTGTTATTGGGTTTGTTGATGTAGAACTTGGAGCTTGAATATATGAAGCCTCATATATGTCATTTGGTGATTTTGATAATTATCTTTTATCTACCTAGTTGTGTTTGATATTGAGATGATACTTGATCACCAAATTGACCATTTGTATTAATTTATTCTTGGCACTCACTAAGATGCATTCAACAAGGTTTTAAGAAATGGAGTTCATTGATTAAAAACTTGGACTTAAAGAGTTCTTTAAGGTTTATCATTTGGAAACTTAGTAATTTTTGCTCCCACAAAGATTTATTTTGAACCATGATAGCCAAAGCTCATTTTTCAAGAGGATTTTATCACATTTGATCATTGTTTTAACCTTCGATTTCTTATTTTCAAAAAATACAAAAATATCATTTTACATATTTCCTTTTCAATTAGTTTAATTTTGTTAGTTCTCCAAAGAACCAAACCCCCCTTCCTAACCAATTTAATTGCATTTCACGACATTTAGGCTAGATTAGATCCATTGCATTAGGTTCCAATTAAGTGAGACGACCCGAGGTTGCAACCTATATTGTAATCCTTGGAATTCAATTTTTGATATGACCTCCAAGGGTAAATTCGAAAGACAAAGCGGATCAAACGTTACCCTATCTTGTTTATTATAAGTTCTTTATACACCTTAAATCCCTAATTGTCCTTATCAGAGAATCTATAATTCAATGCTTTTTAGTTTGTTATTAGTTAATATTCCACCTCCTTCTGTTTTTTTTACTACATCTAATATGAGTTTTTTTCACAAATATAATTTATCTAATTCCTAGGGTAATCTAGAGGAAGAGTTTATGGCTCTTATTTTTGGTTTTTGAATCTCCTATAGTTTCTTTATTTTCAAAGTTTATACATTAGGAGTCTTGTTCCTATTTTTAGCATCCACACATCATAGGCATTATTGTTTGGTTTCTATCTTTAGAACTAGTCTAGTGTATCTTGTATATTGAGAGGATTGTACTGTATGTTGAACATGTCTCGGTAGTGGAGTAACTATATAAGTATGTTATATGGTCTTTGGACTCCTACTGTGATAGACATAGGATACAAATGCTATATTTAATTTAGCTCATTTTTTCTAATGTAGGAACTTTTTTTTGGATTGCCAACTTTAATAACAAAGTATTTTTAGGAATTTTTTGTATGTCTAAAATTATATTGTACCATCTATCTTCTTAATTTTGAGGGTTAAGAAGGTCGTAGTAGTAGGCTACAATGAACTTTTTAGAAGCTCTCTAAGCTATATAGTTTTGTCTATTTTACACTCATTAGGAAGATAAGAAGGAAAGAGTGGTAGTAGATTAGCTAACCTTCTTACATACCCACCATTAGTTATCGTTAATGAATGCAGTGACCTTGGAGTTGATTGGGAGAACATATTGGAAAGGATGGTAGCTTGGTTAAAGATAGAGAGGACCTTAGTTTAGTTGTCAAACCAAAAACTAGTTTGTCCTTCATTCCCATTTATTTGATTCAGCTCTCTCTCTATTAATTCCCTAAGGCTTAGGATGATTCTATTGATGGATAAGAAGTTTGAGAGAGGATTGATTATCTAAAAATTGGCATTTTCTATGTACTCTAAAAGCTATTTAATGTTTAAAAATATACACATAAAATGTTATGCTTTTACACAATTTACAATCTAAACCAATTCATTCAATACTTTATGTCTTAAATGCCAACAATAGAAATTAAATTAATTGTGAGAGGATATACTGGCATGATAAATCATAAGGGAAAAAAAGAGCATATAAGACATTAAGCTAATTTTATTGTACTTAATGTCTTCATATTAATTTTGATATATTTCATGTTAATATTGTTGTTTGCCATTTCCTTTATTTTCCAAAAAAAATATTATTGTGTGTTAGTTACTATATTCTTAGTAATTTAATTTTTATTAAGTGTTATTTTCTTACTCTTAAGATCAAATTGACTTTATATAACAATAGTTATAGCTAAATCAATAAGGAGAAACAAGGCATAATAAGTGACTTAGAGAATAATTATTTAACTTGTTATATATCCATTATCAAAATACCTAAATATGATACTAAGGAATTGCGGGGATTGAAAAATGACGATTAGCAATGGTTTTGTTTTTTTCAATCAAGAGTCTAAGTTCAAGCAACTACTAAGCTAAGTTTAGGTTAAATGACTTAAATAAGTAGTATTTTTTTAACAAATTAAAGAGTACTATGACTGAATTCCTAACTGGTAAGAGATCTATTTTACAACAATCTAGAATTTCTCTCTTTCTATAAGGTCTAAATACCATAACTGATCACAAAATGAGGCCAGTTTAGTTAATGATTTCAATGTTTTTTTACCTGGGAAATAAAATGAGTGAATTCAATATTTTCGACCTATGAGACAAAATGAGGCCAGCTTATACCTTGGAAGTGAGTGTACATAGCTCTAAAGCATAACTAAAAAGTGAAGTCAACAAGTTGCACATCAATAGAAATGGTTTAGGCACTCAGGAACCTACTTACATATCCTATAGAGGTTATTTGTAATGGAAAATCCTTTCAGTTTACTTGTTGTTCTCATAATTGACCAATAGCTAGCCATAGAATGAATTAGGCTTTAGCACATTTATTAGCGAACTAAACTAGTTTCCACCATAAGAATCCACCTTGAGGAAATTATATTAAATCTAAACATGAATTGGTAGTGTAACTCTTTAAGCTATGATGGACCTAGGATGGTATGTCCTCTTCAACTTAGTTAGTGCTATAATCTATAATTTGGTTCATAATATGCGAGAATCCTATAAAACTACAAATCACTTCACCTTAATAATGATTCCATTAACTTTGGCTTTCTAAAGCATTAGGAGTCCTAAGTGGTCAAGGTCTAGAAGGGCTTTTAAAGGATCCAATTTGAACCAATTCAAACAAGAACATTGTTTTCTCTCCATTCTCAACTATAAATTTAGTCACTTAGGATATGAAGCTATTTAGCCTTTTTACTTGATTGAGTGTCTAAAAAAAGGATGGGTCACATTAATATCCCAAAGGCTACAATATTTAATATAGATATGTGAATCCATTCCACCCAAACAAATTCAAAGATTATGAAATGTCATCAAATATTTTCAACCCAAATAACTTTATTAGTGTCTTTAGTAAAGTTGATCCCTAAGCCTCCTTCTTACTTCAAATAAAAAATTAAACACTTTACTTTGTCAACAGGATGATTATCATGTTAAATTGTCCAAATATATTTCTTCATTGATCTCTTTATGTCCTTGATTAGTTTATGTGGAAAAAAAATTGGTCACAAAATAAAGAAGTGTGAAGAATGTAAAGAAATCAGTTAAAGGTACCCAACATAATGAGATATTTGTTGGTTCAATGGCTTATTCTTTTCTGGATAGAGTTAAAAAGAGGGAGGCATTCTTGGTAGGTGACTCTTTTAGAAAAAATAGGAATACTCAAATATTTGAAGGGGAGTATTTGGTGCTTTAGACTATAAATTGTAGTAAGTGATTTGACTTGATCCTCAGCATCATTAGAGATACAAGAAAATTTTGTTTTGTTAGTATAGAGGCCAGAAAAAAGATTAAATTGATGTAAGGATTCTATAATTTTAGCACCACACAGTAGAAGAAGATCATATTCCAATAAGAAGTTAAATAAGCCTAATGTTTTGCATCTAGATGGAATTTGAAAGAGTTCCTGAAAGTAATCTTATGATCATTAAATTTAGTGTGGACTTCATATAGATAATAAAATAAAACGAAATAATGTTACCTTGTCCTAGGACTTTTACTATTTTGAAAGATTTAGTTGCCTTTTAATTTAATAGAGTTGAATACGATAGAGGACATAAGCACTTTTTAACTTAATACACTACAAGAAAACCATAAATTAGCAATGAAAAATTACCAAAGGACATACTACCGTAGCTAATTACCGATGGAAAATCAATATCCGTCGATAAAACTGTTGTAAAAATTTTCATTTTGTGACAGACAAAATTGGCGTCGATAAAGGTGGAGGGAAAACATTCACGCAAATTTACTGACGAAATTTAGCAACCAACCTAGCATCACCATCGGTAAATTAGGCAGGAACACTTCTTGCAACTAAGTAGCGTCAGAATTTTACCAACGGATATAGTGTCTGTCGGTGATTTTTACGCAGTGTTAGTTTTTTACCAACAGTAATGTATTTTGTTGCTGATTTTTCGATGGCCTTTACTTTCCATTATTAAATTCAAATTAGTAATTTTAAAAAATTGAAAATGACGTCGTTTGGTTTAAGGGTTAAAGCCACAATGAACCTGCCCCTCATCTTCTCTTCTGTTTCTCCTAAAAAATTCCTCTTTCCTTGTGTCGCCGTAGTCTCATCGTCTGCATCTCCTATCAATTCCCTTACCATCTATAACCTCACCATCTGTATCTCCTCTCGTCATTGTCACCTTCCCCTGTCAGCTGCAGCGTCTCCTCTCTACAAAAAGTCTCTTCTCCGTTGGATATTGCCTCACCATCGCCTTCGAAAGCAGCTGATAGTCACCTCGCCATTGCTGTTGCCATCACTATTGCCATCGTCGTCTGCAGCTTCTCCATTTGTGTAAGTTTACGATTACACTTCTCTATTTGTTGACTTTTTCATGACTACAAAGATGATCTTTTGTCCGTCGGATTTGTTCATTGTGTTTATTGCTCTGTATTAAATCAAATTCTATGTTTATTGCTCTGACTTTTTCATTGTGTTGATTAGGGTATGAATTTGATGAATTAATTAGGGTATAGGTTTTGATGAATTTGATGTGTTACGTATACTGCTCTGATTTGTTGACTATGTTGATTAAGGTATGCATTTGTTGAATTGATTAGGGTATATATGGATTAGCTAAATTGGATGTGTTGATTAGGGTATGAATGTGATAAATTTGCGGAATTTTCTAAATTGATGCTTAAGAAAGATTACCAATCAAAGTAGAGAAATTCATTGCAACATAAGTAATTGGCATCAATGAATTACATTAAGTGATTTAAGTGGGATCCTTTAATTATTCAAATAACATTATAGTTAGGTTAATTTTGATAATTGATAAACATAATCCTTATATGACAATACTGTTTAAATGGTAATGAGTTTAAGGCTTATGTATAAAGAACCTTTAAACGGTATTTGTAATGTTTTTATATGGGTGCTTATAATAGACATTATATATATGGATATTATTTCTTAAATTAATAAAATAAGCTAAAGCTTTATTCAATATGTATGTATTTTCATGATCTATATATAAGTGGTAATTTATATAGCTATGAACATATTTTGTTTGACAATAGAGGATAAAATTGTTCACCAAATGGGACTATAGGAAGTAATAAATAGAAAAGATCAAAATAAAGGACCACCAATATTGCACTCAAGCCATTAAAATAATATTAATATTTCTAATGTGGACATCCAAAAGATCATCAATACTCACATAATATTGTTTAATAGATCATCAATTCATAAACGTAGGTAAGTCCAAAAGATCATTAATGATATACATGGGCCATTGAAAGAACATTGATATGTTCATATGGGCAAGTATAAAAGATCAGTTATAAATATATGGGAATTTATGTTATACACATCAATATAATCGACTGGGTGGTCTACCTTTATATTTAAAAGTTACAAGTTTTGCTTTACTTCTTATTCTTTTAACTGCTTTACTTCTTATTCTTTTAGCAGTTTATCTCATTTTTGTGTTCTTAACCTTATTGAAATGCTAGATCTTCTAACTTGATTATTGGTTGCATTTTTCTTTGTTCTTGTTTCTTGAATTGGTACCTTACCCTTATTCGGTGATGTGTTGAGTATTAAATTTTCCTAGGAAAAAGCATGCATGTGACCTTGAAGGAAAGATATAATATATTGTCATTTATATGCATCATACTATTCATCATCATTATATGAGGAATACTATCATATAAGAATAGGGTTGTCTTACGTTATATGACCTAAGGATTGGCATCTTATAAGTTTAAGATTTGGTGTATTAGCTAGTTATTTTTATTTCATAAGTATGCATTAAAACACTTAATCATGTTGTTGAAAAATAAGTCATTATTATATCTTCTATTAAAAGTATGCCTATACAATCATTTTTTGGAATATTCACCAATCAATCATATGGCTCCCTGTTCATGCTCTACAACTTATTCATTTCCCTTCCCTTTCCAAGTACAATAAAAAACTATTCTCCATGTCTGATTTTTGTAATCAACATATATTTGACATTTGCTTTATAAATTGGTTTAAAGATGTCAAAACCAATAATGATGGTTTGTTTAAACAATTCCTTTAGGCCCTTCATCATATATTTGAGAAAAATTCAACATCAAATAAGGTGATATGTTATATGTTACCTTGTATTTGTCGCTTATGAACTCCTATGATTGATTACTGCTAATGTCACTAAGTAAACAACTTAAAAACTATTTTCAACTATGTATGTTCTTAATTCTAACAACAATCCAATCTAAAGGAAGAATTTGTCATTAGGATCCCTTATGATAACTGCAAGCAATTCCCCACAATAACTCGGTTAGATTAGTAGAAAGCCTACAGTTATTACCAATTAAAGAAAGCTAAAGGAAAAAAAATCACATCTGAGAGTGGATTTAAGTTGAAGTTCATACCACAATCGGTGTTTGAAGCATATATTTTATTATTATTAAATTTATTATTTTTATAAATTATATTATTATTATTATTATTATTAAATTTATTTTTATCAATTGTATTTATTATTATGATTACTATTAAATTTATTATTATTATTAATTTTCTACTTATTATGATTTTTATTATTATTAATTTTATTATTTTATCAATTATACTTATTATTATTATTATTATTAAATTTTTTATTCTTATTTAATTTTTTATTGTTATTATTTACTACTACTACTACTACTACTTTTTTACTTATTATTATTCATATTATAATTAATTTTTTATTATTAGTATTAATTTATTATTATTATTGTCATTAATTTTTTAAATATTATTAGTTTTATTGTTCTTATTAGTTTTATTATTACTAATAATAATTATTGTTATATTTAATATAATACAGTTGTTTATAGCATAGTGGTTTCCTTATGAGTCTTTACTTTTGTACTTTGCTTTCACCTAATAATAAAAAACTGTATTATATTAAATATTTCATATTTTTTTCACATGACCTATTGTGTGGAAGAGCGTCGCTCATCTTTCTACGTTGTAGTCTGAAGTTGTTTATCCATCTAAGTTAGTCGTCGAACTAAAGTTTACCATATATATTGCTTTAATAATACGATTATGATACTTTTGGATTTTGTGTGAATGGGAAGGAGGTATTGATTTTTTGTTGTTGTTTAGAATATTAGCATATTATTATAATCATTGATCAAATTTTATGTTCTTCTTTAATAGTCCTAGGACGGTATATAGACAGGAAACTCGTGATTAATTATAGGTGATTAATTCGATCAATTAATACTTCAACTTCGATGTGATTAATGCAAATATAGTATTAACACAAGGAATTAATACATTTCATAGATAAGACAATTCATTCCATAATAAACTTGTAGGATGGTATATAGGCTAGAAACCCGTGATGCAGCTCCCGTGAGGCTTATCGGTGAAAAATTCCACAAGCCTAAGAGTCACAGCGAGAACTTGTTTTATTGATTCACATGTGTAAACAATGCCACGGACCATAGTTTGGAAATCAATTGTAGGTGATTAATTAAAATTTTTAGTACTAATTAGGGGATGTGTAAAGTTTAGATGTTCTGTAAATTTTGGGGTGCCATGAAGGATACTAACTGTGGAATCACTAATTTAAATGAACAGTTTTGTAGAAATGAGTAATGTTGATAGATCTTTGATGTATAGATGATTATCATATGATGGTTTCATTAATCCTTAATTTATTAAGGGAATTGAAGGTTTTATTCGTTATTCATGTTCTCAACCTACATATATGGATGGGCTAAAGATCAGATGTCCATGTAAAAAGTGCAAACACATTCGTTTCCTTCTTATTGATGAAGTGAATAGGCATTTGTTGAGAAGAGGGTTTGTCGCCAATTATTTTGTGTGGACACTACATGGGGAACCGTTGATTTGTAGCACCTCAGGGGGTAATAAAGCATAATCGTCAGTGAGCTTAAAAGAGTTTGAAGGGGGGATTGGATTCAGAACAAATAATGTGGATGCAAATGAAAATCCTTACATGCAAATATTTTATGATGAAGCTGGTTATATCTTTCAGGAAAATATAGAAAATCTTGAAAAAGAACCCAACTTACAATCCAAACAATTTTTTAACTTACTACACTCAGCTGACCAAGATCTATGGCCAAATTGTGAGACAATGACTTAATTGTCTTCAATTGCTTGTATCTTGAACATAAAGTTTAAAGGGCATATTTCTGATTGTAGTTTTGACAAAATTTTTAGAATCATTACCTCCTGATCACACAATGGTTGATAGTTTTTACAATATGAAGAAACTTATTAAGGGTCTTAATTTGTCGGTAAAAAGGGTTGATTATTGCAAATTTGGATTTCTGTGTGTTAGGGTGATGATGTGGTTACAAGAGTGCAAATTTTGTGGTCAATCTAGGTTTAAGCCTTGAAAGCATTCTATAAAAAGGAAAGTTAGTACCCTAGAAGTAGATATATTATTTCCCACTAACTCCGAGACTTCAAAGACTATATGCTTTTGATGTTACTGCGTCTCATATGAGATGGCATAATGACCACCAATAGGAAGATGCAATAACAGGTCATCCATTACATGCATTGGCATGGAAACATTTCAATAACACCAATCTCTGAAACAAAATTTTGTTTTGAGAGTAACTTTGATGTGGATAATTAGTGATTTTCCAATATATTCCATGTTACTTGGATGGAGCACAGCAGGAAAATTGGCTTGTCCTTATTGTGGCAATGATTTTGATGCATTTTATCTTCCAAACGAGGGCAAAATATATTGGTTTGATAACCACAAAAAATTTATTCCTCCAGATCATCCATTTAGTCGCAAAAAAAAATTTCATTAAGAATAATATGGTAAAAACACCTCCTCCACCAGACAAATCTGGTGAAGATATATTGCAGAAGATTGAGGAATTAGGTTTGCTAAAAGTTACAGAATTTGAAGCGGATGAAACTAATACAAGCATTAGTAGAAACTTTGGCTGGAGAAAATGAAGGATCTTTAGGGATTTTCCATATTAAAAAACTAATTTGATACGTCATTATCTAGATGTGATGCATATTGAAAACATTATTTATGTTGGGCCCCGTTTCCGAAGCCCAACATTCGGAGGTCGAAACGGCCTGGAGGGCCCATCGCTCATAACTTTCGGAG
>JAOSBN010038025.1:0-15645 GCA_027563595.1 Erythroxylum suave
CGCATTTTTTACCGACGGTTTATTGAGGGCGTCGCTATATTCCGTCGAAAAAATTAGTAACAAATTTCTATGCCGACGAACGTTTTTTTTCGTCGAAAACGTCCCCATTTTAGCGACGGAAAGGCTATTTTCATCGCTATTTTCCGACGGAAATGTTTCCGTCGGAAATTTTCCGCCGCTATTCGTTCATTTTGTTGTAGTGATCACGAGAGAAGAAATTAAAGGAGTTTTGACGATGATAAGGAGTGGAAGGGTAATAGCACTTGACAGATTACCTATAGAGGTGTGGAAGCGTTTAAGAGAAAATGGTATTATATGGTTAGCCAAGCATTTTAGTGTGGTCCTCAAGTTTACCAAAATGTTAGATAAGTGGAGATTTAACACATTAATCCCTCTCTATACGAATAAAGAGGAAATCTGAAGCTGTAATAACTATAGATGCATCAAACTATTTAATCAAACCATGAAATTATAAGAGAAGATGATTGAGAAGAGAGTAAGAAAGGGTGCATTATCTCAAACAAAGAAATTGGTTTTAGACTAGGAAAGATCCATGATAGAAACCATACATCTCCTTAGACAATTAATAAAATATTATAAGGACAAATAGAGGGACCTATATATAGTTTTCATTTATTTAGAGAAGACTTATAATAGTGTACTTAGGAAAGTTATACAGAGGTCTCTAAAAGCTAATGGGGTTCCTATCATCTATATATGAGTTATTAGGGATATATATAAAGATGTTAAGATTAGAGTATGGATGATAGGAGGAGATATAAAACATTTTTCTATCAATATCAAATTACACCAAAGATCGTCATTACGCCCCTTCCTATTTGTAGGAGTTATGAATGAGCTTACTAAGAATATTAAAAAGATGTGCCTTAATGTATATTTTTTGTTGATGACATTATTTTAGTAGATGAAACAAAATAGGGTATTAATGTTACGCTAGAACTTTGGAGGGATACATTACAGTCAAAAGGCTTTAAAATAAGCAAGACTAAGACTGAGTTAGTAGAGCATAACTTTTGGGGTCACAGGGTTGCATCTGATGTGGAGATCAAGATTGGTACATAAGTTATACTACAAAAAGATTGTTTTAAATATCATGGATCCATCATCTAAACTAGTAAGGAGATAGAGGATGACATAATTCACTGCATCAAATCAAGATTATTTAAGTGGAGGACGCCTTAGGAGTTTTATATGACAAGAAGATACCATTCAACTTAAAAGCTAAATTCTACCATTAAGCAATTAGGTTGGTCATATTCTATGAAGCAGAGTGTTACTCATCATAGATGTTGTAGCATCCTGTCTCTCAAATTATTGAGAGATTTAAAGAATTAGACTAATGGGTTATATAAGTGATAGTATCTAAAACGAAATTGATACATATATGACATGAGTTCGTAATTATATTCAAATGCATAATATTAGCATACACACATTAATTGTGAGATAGACAAATTGTACTCAATTGACATATTCCGGGATATGAAATTAAGATGAATGTGATAAATGATTGAATGTAATGAATGCAATATGAATGTTCATTTCCAATGTCTTGTACTTTGGTTTACCAATAACAAGAATTTATGGATTATAATTAGTAAATTGGAATTAATTGTAACACCCACATACCCTCTAGAAGGACATGCAAATTCCACACAAAACAGAACTAACACATACCAAACATTTCAAAGCACTTCCATAAACTCAAGCAAGCATACATTACATATCATTAGATGTTATTTTATAAACATAACATATCTTACATATTATGCTTATCATAATACATGCCATAAATTAAAAAACAACCTGTATTAAAGTTATTACAAACTATTTACATCAAATTACAATATGTCTCATTACATTTAATATAATTAAAAACAACTAAAAAAAAAACTTTCAAATATAACACATTCTTCTTGGCTACCACAGTAGTCTTTGTCCCATTCCTTAAATCTTCCTATCAGAACCTACACAGAGGCAAAACCACCGTGCTAAGCATATAGCTTAGTGGGGAATAACTAAACATACCGTATAATCATGACCGTTTCTAACAATCATCTAATATTCATATATACAAATTTAAATCATATTATAACAACCTTCAATTGTTTATATTACAGAGTAATCCAAATAATATGTATCAAAATAAAATATGATTCAATAATACAGAACGTTCTTGCATTAGAACAAAACTCATAAATATCATAAAAGAATGTACAGGTATTAGAATTGAATATCAGAATAGGATATATTCCTTTCAGATCCAAAATTTGACTTGTCATAGATCAAAATATGTTTTGTATCAAATCAGAGCTTATCTTGTATCAGATCAGAACTTGTTTATATCAAAACTAAACATGTAACAAAATACAAAACATATTAGCTTGTTAATACTTTTTACAGAAGTGGGTGACGGGACCAAAATAGGAGATACCTATGATTGGTATTACAGAACAGGAGAGACTTATATTTCAGTAACAGGAGAAACTGATGTGTCAATATCAGGAGACATCGAAGTGTCACAGGAGCAGCTATAGACCCTTTTAGTCATGCTTATTTACCCACGACTAGGACTTATCAGTTTAAAACAATCCATTTCAGATTTCATAATCACAAGCAAACAATGTAGTATGTAACATATATCTTTATTACATTTTTCTCAAATTGAACATATTCACTCCCTTTTGATCAAACTCAATATGCCTTATAAACATAAGCATTTGCATCAATATATCAATGAAACATTAAGTCATTACATATTACATAACATCATAGAAAATTCCAACTCACAAACATCCATATCCAGTTCATATAACACAAAATCCTTGGAGCACATTTGTATTCTTAAGAACACATTCATCTTGAGCATACCATACATTTTAACAATAGAAAATTATTAAATAATCACATATGCTTTAATTCATTACCTTAATTAATAGTCCATAACTAGATTAATTCTAACTCAATTAGTCTAAAATCATCTAGTTTCATTTTCAACTTCAATTAAGTTCAATTAAACCATTACTAAACACCCTAACCTTATATCTGTCAACAATTGCACAAAACCAAGTTTTTCACCATCATAACCCTTTTTCATGACTGTAGGAATATGCCTTATAATTCCCACGATCATGGGTCACTCACCCACAACCTTCAAACTGCTTCCAAAACATAACTCCTTCATACACCTTTGACACCCCTTCACCATAGTTCATCAACTACAGTTCAATTCCACCATATTCATGCCTCAATTCTCAAATTCATGTCCAAAACCGATTAAAAAATCATTCATTAAGAAACTTACAAATTAATATCTTCCACACATCAAAACCAAACCTGAAGTTATCATACAAGGATCATTTTTTGAGCATTCATTTCTCATCATCTTAACATATATTCTAATTAATTCAAGAATCGAACATTTCATATTATAGCATGAAATCAAGTTTGGTATTCCCTTACCTATTTAACTTCAAATTTCAACTTAAAAGAACCAGCTAATCAACACAACCTCAAGGTGAAAACAAAGTGATTTTCGGACAGCAATATGGAGACCACTTTGAACTTGTTTCTTGGTTATTTTGTGTAGGGATAAAATATGATTTTTGTGCAACAAGTTGGCTAGGATTAAGGCTAAAATGTTGAGAGAAAAAAGAGCAAATTCAGTGCATAAGCAAAAGGAAAGACAATAGAAACTTGCTGCTGGAATTTACCTCTTCAACATGCTAGGTGTCACCAATTTACCTAGGCATTTGTCTTAAGGCATATTAACCATTTGTTCCTTAATTAAGCTGCCACTAATCAGCTTAAGATGCTACCACTAGTCTCCAATTATTTAGTCCACATGTCACTCCAAGATTGGTCCACTTGTCACATAATAATTGGTCCATTTGTCAAACAATTAACTATGCCAAATGTCATTCAAAGTATAGGCGTAGTCATACTAATTTTCATATACCAACTTGTCTTGCCACTTGACAATTTTCCTAGTCCAAATGTACATTTTAATACCTCATTTCTCTAATGGTATTAATTAATTACAAATCACTAAGTATGATCCATTAACCAAAATTCAAGATCAAGCCAAAATTCGAAACTTATACAATTCACGATCATATCACAATTTTAACACCTATTATATATACTTTCATGAATATGTAACATTCCAACCAGGGTGTAATTTGGGATCATACAATTCTCTCTCCATTAAAGAATTTCGTCCTCGAAATTCATACGTGATAAGAATAGCTGAGGATATTGAGTTTTCATGGTCGATTCTGACTCCCATGTTGCTTCCTCTAGTTCATGGTGCTGCTAGAGTACTTTCACCAAAGGTATTTGCTTATTTATGAGTTGTTAGACTTCTCTAGATAAAATAAACATAGGCCCTTCTTTATAATTCAAATCTGATTGTACTTGAATTTCTTGCATAGGAATCTTATGTGTATCATTAGACTGATATTTTAGCAACATAGAAACATGAAAAATATCATACCAATTCTTCAGGAAGAGCTAATTGATAAGTTACTGGTCTGACTCTCTTAAGAATCTTATAAGGACCAATATACCACGGGCTAGCCTTATCTTTCTTTCCAAACCAAAGTATATGTTTCCATGACGATACTTTCAGGAATACCTTATCACATACCTAATCCTCAATATCTTTTCTTTTTAAATTGGCATAGGACTTTTACTTATTACTAGCAGCTTTCAATCTTTGTTGGATAACTTGAACTTTCTGTTCAGTATCTTTCATAATATCAGGCTTGATCGTCTTGTTTTCACTTAATTGAGTCTAACATATCATAGTTCTATATCTCCTACTATACGGGGCTTTATAAGGCACTATGCTAATACTAGTCTGATAACTATTGTTGTAAGAAAACTCCATCAGAGAAAGATAGTTATCCCAACTTCCTGGGAACTTTAACACATAAACCCGAAGCATATCTTCCATTATCTAAATAACTCATTTAGATTGTACATCTGTCTGGGGATGGATAGTAGTACTAAACTTAAATTGAGTACCCAAATCCTTTTGCAAACTTTTCCAGAATCTCAAAGTAAATCGAGGATCATGATCAGAAATAATAGATAGTGGCACCCCGTACAATTTCACTATCTCATTCACATATAGGCCTGCAAGCCTATCTAGTGAATAATTAGGATGAATAGGAAGAAAGTGAGCAGACTTGGTAAATTTATTAAAAATCACCTATACATCATCATGCTTCCATTAAGTGAGAGGAAGTCTAGTGATAAAGTCCACGGTAACGTTATCCCATTTCCATTGAGGAATAGAAATAGGATGTAACAAACTACATGGAATTTGGTGCTTAGCTTTAACCTGCTAACATGTCAAACATTTAGATACATAATCCAATACATTATGTTTCATACCTAACCACTAATAATGCTGCTTTAGATCTTGGTACATCTTATTTCCACCAGGATGCATTGTAAAGACAGTATTATGAGCCTCAAATAATAACTTTCTCTTTAATTCATCATTAACTGGTGTATAGAATCGATCTTTATAATATAGATCACCATCTCCTTTCACAAAAAGGTTTAATTGTTTACTTTCCTAAGTTGCCAAAATAAGTTGTTGCAACTTATCATCAACTTTCTAAGCATCACCAATTTCTTGCCTTAAGGTAGGTCGAGCTTTTAATTGAGCTATTAACGCCTTATTACATGCAAGTCTCCTTTCACTGTGTTGCACAGATAATGCTCAAATAGTCTTCTAAGTCAATGCATCAGCCACGACATTAGGCTTACTGGAATCCATAATACAGTCATAATCTTTAAATAGTTCCAACTAATGTCATTGTCTCAGATTAAGCTCCTTCTGAATAAGCAAGCACTTCAAACTTTTATGATCAATAGAAATCCTACACTTTTCACCATACAAGTAGTGTTTCCATATTTTCAAAGTAAACACTATCGCTACAAGTTCAAGATCATGTGTAGGTTAGTTCTGTTCATGAGGCTTTAGTTGCCTAGAGGTGTATGCAACTACCTTTCCATTTTGCATCAAAACATATCCCAAACCATTTCTAGATGTATCACTAAATATAACATATTCCTTACCAGAAGTGGGTTGAGCCAATACAAGAGCTTCCATAAGCATTCTTTTTAGTTGATTAAAACTAGTTTGACATCTAGCAGACCATTCATGCTTCACTCCTTTTCGTAATAGTTTAGTTAAAAGGGAAGCTATCACCGAGAATCCCTTCATAAATTTGTGATAGTAACCTGCCAAACCTAGAAAACTTCTCACTTCTGTCACACTCTATGGTGGCTTCCATTTAACAATTTCTTCAATCTTACTAGGATTAATTCTAATCTCTTGAGAAGAAATGACATTTCCTAGAAAAGATACCTCCTGAAGCCAGAAATCACACTTACTCAACTTAGCATACAACTACTTTTCCTGTAGGGTTTGTAACACAACATGTAGTTGCTCAATATGATCATGCTTGTTCTTGGAATAGACCAGGATATCATCTATAAACACCACTACAAATTGGTCTAAATAGGGCCTAAACACTCTATTCATCAGATCTATGAATGTAACTTGAGCACTAGTTAACCGAAATGGCATTACTGAGAATTCATAATGTCCATGCAGTCTTCGGAACATCTACATCCTTTACCTATAGTTGATAATATCTTGATTGAAGATCTATCTTTGAAAATAATCCTGCATCCTTCAATTGATCAAACTTATCTTCTATCATTGGCAACTGATACTTATTCTTCACGGTGACTCTGTTTAGTTGCTTGTAATTAATTCAAATCTAGAGAGTACTTTTTTTCTTTTTAACAAACAAAACCGATGTGCCCCATGGTGAGACATTGGATCGAATGAACCCCTTATCCAGTAGCTCTTGTAATTAAACCTTTAACTCCTTCAATTTAGTAGGAGTTATCTTGTACGGTGTTGTGGATGTAAGAGCAGTCCTAGGCATAACTTCAATAAAGAATTCTACTTCCCTTTTAGAAGGAAGTCCAGGTAGCTCTTTAGGAAACACATCTGAAAATTTATTCACCATTGGAATATCTAGTAGTTTCACAGTCTCTTTCCTTAAATCAATCACAAAAGCTAGATAAGCTTCACATCCTTTCCTTAGGAATTTTTGAGCTTGCTTAGTAGATACCAAATTAGCTAAAGAACCAGTACGGATGCCATACATTACTATTTCAGATTGATCAGGTTTCCTAGGCATAGCTATCTTAGCGCTACAGTCAATCACTAGCTGATGCTTGGATAACCAATCCATACCCAAAATCAAATCAAATTAATTAAAAGGCAATCTAATCAGATCCACTAAATAATCACTTCCTTGGATCATAATAGGACAATTTCTATAAACTTGATTAACGAGCACATTACTACTCAGAGGACTGGTTATATGAATATCATGCTCTAAATTTTCTACAAACATCACTTTATCAAGAATTTCTTTAATATAGATATAAGAATGAGTTGATCCAGGATCAATTAAAGCATGCATTTTAGAATCAATGAGTAAAATAGTACCCGCAATGAATTCAGGTACATCCTAATCCTCACAAGCTTTTAATGCATATGCTCGAGCTGTAGCAGATGGCAAAGCTGGTCGGTCATCATTTTTTGATATAGTACTAGGTATAATCTATCCAAATCCTCCGCGACCTTTACCACGTCCTCTATTTCCAGCAGATGCTTGAGAAACCTCTTTACTAGCTTTTGATGTTTGAGGCTATCTCATAGGACAATTGGCTATCAAATGCTTAGTGTTACCAAATCGATAACATGTACCCATAGCTCTCTAACAAGTACCCCAATGATGTTTGAAGCAATGAGGGCACTCTAGTGCACCAGAACCGGAACCTCGGCCTATAGAAGAACTCCGACTAGAATCAGCCGATAAGGGAAAGTCCTGTTGCGTTCCCTTAGCTACAGATCTCTGAGTAAATTCTTAAGCAATGGAGGCACCATCATGACTTGTTTTACCCAAGGATTGAACTCCTCTAATGAAACATCTTTGCTGACCCCTTTCTTTTCTAATCATCTCTTTCTTTTCTATTTTCATGGTAACTTACACTAGCTGGTGGTAACTCACTTGCTGCAAGAGTGTAATTGCCACTAAATGCCTTTTAATCAAATCATTTAAACCATCTTCAAACTGATGACACCGGACTCCTCAGTAATACATGTTTATACTTGTTGAGTTTATTAAATTCTCTATCGTACTCAACAACAGACTAGTTTTTCTACTTCAAGTTTAGAAACTGCTTCCACTTCTCCTTTCTATAGGCTTCTGACACATACTTGACTTTAAAATCTTGGGAAAAGAAATCACAAGTCAGAAGTTTTGGTAACCGAGGATTTCTTATAATAAACTTCCACCATTCATAGGTTGCTCCTTGAAGAAGGGACACAACACAATGCACCATCCGTTCAGGTGGGAAACTAATTTCATCTAATACCCTCTTCACTTTTTCTAACCAAAATTTTTCCTTTTCAAACTCCTTCAGAGATCTTCCAATAAAGTACTTAGCTCCATAATTTTACGACTTATTAAGCGGAGCTTTGGATGTAATATAATGTAGTAATGTCATCATGTCTTACGACAACTTAACCAAAACCTCCCCCTGAGCTGGAGGTGGAGGAGGTGGCACTTCAGCTTCACCTCAATTGACCCCAAAGGATCTCAATATAGATGGACCAAACCAAGTAGGATTATTACTCTCTATGACCTCACCAACGACTTCATGAGATCTTTCCATACTCAAATCTAAAACTAAAACATGGGATAACCCACATTAGGTCAACCATAACTCTTATATCCAAGTATAAGCAATAGTTCAGCATTGGTTAAACCAGAATCACTTAAACCATGGCTCTAATGCCAAACAATGCAATACCCAGGTACCCCCTAGAAGGATATGCAAATGCCACACAAAATAAACTAACACATACCAAACATTTCAAAGCACTTCCAGAAACTCAAGCAAACATACATTACATATCATTAGATGTTATTTTATAAATAGAACATATCTTACATACTGTGCTTATCATAATTCATGTCATAAATTCAAAAGCCAACTTGAGTTAAAGTTATTACAAACCATTTACATCAAATTACAATATGTCTCATTACATTTAATACAATTAAAAATCAACTAAAAAACTTAAACAAAACAACTTCTAAACAGAACACATTCTTCTTGGTCATTGCGATAGTCTTTGTCCTATTGATTAAATCTTCTTATCATAACCTACAAGGAGGTAAAACCACTGTGCTAAGCATATAAAATAGAATTCAAATCATATCATAACAACCTTTAATTGTCCATATTACAGAGTAATCAAAACAATATGTCTAAAAAAATATGATTCATTAATACTGAAGATTCTTGGTTTAGAACTAAACTCATAAATATTAGAAAATAATGTATAGGTATCAGAACAGGATATATTCCTTTTAGATCCAAAATCTGGCTTGTAATAGATCAGAATATGTTTTGTATCTGTAATATCCCGTTCCCATACTAAGGGTTAGAACCCTAAAATACAGTACATATGAGATCAATGATAAATGAAGAAAAATGCATCTAATGCTCATACATATTGTTAGCATACACACACGTGAATATTGAAATTTTTTCACACATGAAAACATTTGTACATGCATTCATTGATGATTTCGGGTATAATTGCTTTGTAAAAGTGATTATATTGACAATTTTGGTTTTTATATGTTGAAAACTGATTTGGAAAGTGTATTTAGTGATTTAGAACTTTTGAAGAATTTTAGGTAAAATTTTAAATTTTGGGTAATTTTTGGACTAGGAAAAATGCCAAATGGCGAGACAATTGATAATTAGCTGTAGAAATTAATGTCAAATGATAGTGGAAATTTTTATATATGACTTTGGGATTTAATGACTTATGTCATTGAAATTTGGAGACAATTGGACTAGAAATTAGAATTAATGGACTAGTTAATGAAAGAACCTAGTTTAAAGCTATAAGAATTACTTGTCACTTGCCAATCCCTGCCTTTAAACTCAAGATGCTCTTACTTGAAAGACTAAGTTTATTGTTTTACTCTTGCTTTCTTCCCTTCTACGTGACATCTCCATTGTCTTCAAGCTTATTCATCTTCTTCATTTCATTTTGTTGACAACCTTTACCAAAATTGAACCTAGCTCCCTCATCTTTCACTTGCTATTTTGACCATGTCACCTTCTTCATTTCCATAAGAAAACCCAAACCTTCGAACCTTCAAGATGATGATCGTGGGTTGTTTGTGAAGCTAGGGTTGAGTGAGATTTTGAAGATTTTGGAGCTAAATCAAGTAAGTAATGCTTTAAATATCATGGGTATGGTTAAATGAAGATAGAATGATGAGTATATTAAGACTGATGGATTGATTATGCCATTTTTTTATATATGTGTTGTGAGTGATGAAATGTGTGTGTAATTGTCTTGCTTTTGTATATGTGATGATGATTAATGACCTATAATTTGTTATAGTGATGATTTTGAGGTAGAATGATCATTAAAATGGTGTTGGATGAGTCTTGTTTACTGTATTATGGAAAAGTTTGCCACGGTCAACTCCTTAGTTCACCGCGGCCAACTTAAAGGATTTCCTCTCGGGAAAAGTTTGCTGCGGCCAACTTGCAGAATTTCACTAAGAATTTTCCTCTCGACAAAAGTTCACCGCTGTCAACTCCTGAAGTAAACTAGAGACATAGGGATACAAATTTTTTGAAGAAATATAATTTTAATTCTATCTCTAGAATTCCAAATTTCTGAATTGAAGTTTAGTATGGGATATGGATTTAATTTATGAAAAGTCCGAAAATGTTTGGGGTATAACTTTCAGATTACTGAACCTAATTGAATGATCTTGGTGTCATTAAAAACTTAAGAGATAGGAGAACAATTTTCTAGAAAAAAGTACGACCAAATTACTTTAATTGCATTGTCTAAATGATAAAAAATAGTAGAACCGAAAGTCAGCTTTTGGAAAAAAAATTGAAATGATTCATTGGGTTATGAAATTAGATTCAAAGTGTTTATTGAGGTATAAAACCTACGTACAAATGATACTTAAGTGAGTTTTGTTATATGATCAATAATGTGACCAACATAATGGAAAGATACCTGGGATTGTCATTTAGCATACATTATACACTTTCCATATACACATTTGTGCATGAAGGAATACTTATAATTGTTCAATTATTAATGTCCGTGCAATGTGTGTATTGCATAATATTGATGTGCAGGATAAATGTCCACATTCAGATGTTTCTAGATCTTGGAAGCAATTGCTAATCTGGAGCATACTGTGGGTTGACCTAGATGATCTTACTTATTGATTGCTCTGTTCATATTATGTTTTAAATTATCTTATGAATGTGACTTTGATTGTGTTAATTCCAAACATTGAAGGTCTAATGAGCTTGATGCATGAATGTGATATTGAAGTGCTCCTTGCATATGAATTTGATGAAATATGTGATATCTAACGTGATTGTAAAATTTCGAAGTGACATGCGAATATGTATATGATTAAAAAAGTGTGTCTCAACATTTATGTTGAATGTCGGACTACGATCTGATGATAAATGTATTATGAATGTGAATATGACTTGTGAAAGTGACTGATTGATCATATAAGAATGTGAAGCATTCCATTACATGAATGCATGAAAGATAAAGGCTGTTGTGACTGGAGTAGCCACTCAAAAAGAGCTTAAAGCTCAGAAACTGTGATAAGAGCCTCAGGCTTGGTTGTGAATGTACCCAGTATCCACTAAGGAATATGGGACATCATCTGATACTCCCGGTATTCACTAGAGGATATGGGCTAGATAAAAAGGCACTTAGTCACAACAAAAATAGTAAATGAAAGTGAGTCTCATGTGCACTGCATATGCCTAATATGAAGATTATAATGATTTGAATAATTTCTGAATGTGATATGTGTTGAATGTAAAATGTGAAATAACTGATCAAGTGTATGTTATTCAACATGATGAATTAATGATATGAGGTGAACCGCATGATTATATGAATTGTATGTTTATGTGATTTAGTGAGCCATCGAGGATGGTCACTCACTAAGTTTACAAAAATTCACCCAAAATTTTGTAATATTTTTCAGGCTCAGAAGAGTTACCCCGTTAGACTAACTGGAGTACGGACACTACATTCAAGTAAGAGAATGAGGTCAGGATCAGTTCACGTCTGCATTTGTATTTCAATATTTTTGTATTAAATTGTGTATTCACAAGTACTGAACAAGGTAAATGTGGATGTTTCAGGAATGAAGTCACATTTTGACTGGAGGTATTTTGTTTGTGCAATGAGCCCCAATTGATTACTAAAAATTTGATGATATGTACATTATTTGTAATACTGGTGTTTGGAATTGGTTATGAAATAAAAGGGGCCATTTATGATTACTGACTTTTCAAAAAACACGTATGATGTTTCAAAAAAAATTTGTAACGAGTCCTATTTGACTGTTTTAGCACACCGTTCTCACAGGGTGTAGGTTGGAATATCCTCAGAATGTATGGATACGTGCTCAGTGGAAGTGGTGTGCTATAGTATCAAATTAGAGTTTATCATGTTTCAAATTAGAACTTGTTTCTATCAAAACTGAACATGTAACAAAATACAAGACAAGTTAGCATGCTAATGTATTTTACAAAAATGGGCAACAGGACTAGAGCAGGAGATACAGATGATTTGTACCATAGAACGGGAGAGACTTATGTCTCAGTAATAGGAGATATTGAAGTGTCAATGTCAGGAGATACCAGAGTGTCAATATCAGGGGACACTAGAGTGCCAATATCAGGAGACACTGAAGTGTCACAGAAGTAATTATAGATCTTTCTAGGCATGCCTATTTACCCACAACTAAGACTTAACAATTTTAAAACAATCCATTTCAAATTTCAGAGTCACAAGCAAATAATGTAGTATATAACATATGTCTTTATTACATTTTTCTCAAATTGAACATATTCACTCCCTTTTGATCAAACTAAATATGCCTTATAAACATAAGCATTGCATCAATACATCAGTGAAACATTAAGTCATTACATATTACATAACTTCATAGAAATTCCCAACTCACAAGCATCCTTATCTAACTCACATCACAAAACCCCTTGGAACATATTTATATTCTTAAGAACTTATTCATCTTGAGCATAACATATATTTTGACATTTAACAATTATAAAATAACCACACATTTTTTAAGCCATTACCTCAGCTAATAGTCTATAACTAGATTAAATTCTACTCAATTAATCTAACATCATTTAGGCTTTTTGTAACCTCAAATAAGTGCAATTAAACCATTACTAAGCGGCCTAACTTTATATATGTCAACAATTGCACAAATAAGTTTTTCACCTTCCTAACCCTTTTCTATAACTATGGGAATATGTTGTATAATTCCCATGATCATGGGATGAGTGAATCAAAGGTTCACTCACCCACAACCTTCAAACTAAGTGAACCAAAGGTTCACCCACTGACAACCTTCAAACTACTTCCAAAACTTAACTTCTTCATACACCTTCAACACCCCTTCACACCCAAAACCTTCAAACTGCTTCCAAAACTTAACTCCTTCATACACCTTCAACACCCCTTCACCATAGTTCATCGATTTCAATTCAATTCCACCTTATTCATGTCTCAATTCCACATCATATTCATTTCCAAAACTAATTGAAAATCATTCATTAAGCAACTTACAAATCAATATATTGTACACATCAAAACCAAACTAGAAGTTATCATACGAGGATCATTTTCCCAGCAATCATTTCTCATCATCTTAACAAATATTCTAACCAATTTAAGTATCGAACATTTCATATTATAGCATAAAATCAAGTTTAGCATTCTCTTACATAATTAACATCAAATTTTAACTCTAAAGAAGCAGCTAATCAACAAAACGTCAAGGTGAAAACAAAGTGATTTTCGGACAACAATATAGAGACCACTTTGAACTAGTTTCTTGGCTATTTTTTGTAGGGTTAAAGTATGATTTTCGTGCAAAAAGTTAGCTAGTATTAAAGCTAAAATGCAGAGAGAAAGATGAGAAAATTAGGTGGAGAAGCAAATGGAAAGACAACAGAAACTTGTTGTTGGAATTTGGCTCATCAACATGCTAGGTGTCATACACCAATTTACCTGGGCATGTGTCTTAAGGCTTGTTAGCCATTTGTTCCTTAATTAAGCTACCACTAATCACCTTAAGATGCTACCACTAGTCACCAATTGGTTAGTCCACATGCCACTCCAAGATTTGTCCACTTATCATACAATAATTTGTCCATTTGTTACACATTTAACTATGCCAAATGTCATTCAAAGCATAGACTTAGTCATACTAATTTTCATGCACCAACTTGTGTTGCCACTTGACAATTTTCCTAGTCCAAATGTACACTTTACTACCTCTTTTAACTAATTCCAACTCATTAAGTATGATCCATTAACCAAAATTCAAAATCAAGCCAAAATTTGACTCTTATAGAATTGACAATCATATCACTTAACACCTATCACATATACTTTCATGAATATCTAACAATCCAACTAGGGTGTAATTTGGGGCCTTACATTAATTGTTACAATTGTGGGATTTATGAATTAATATGCATTTTTGGACTAGAAAAAATGCCAAGTGGCTAGACAAATTGACTTATGATAATAGAAATAGGTGATATATGGCAATAGAAATAATTGACAAGTGGCATTAGGATTTATTGATAAGTGGCATTGAAAATTGGGAGACAAATGAACTAGTTATCAAAGGACTTTGGGCACCATAATTAGAATATTTTAGTTGGATATTTATGGGGTAAGTTTTATGACAAGGAGTCATGACACTTACCAAGCATTAATGCACTATATATTCATTTGAAAAGCCATCTTCATTGTCTTTCATTTTCATGAAATCATCTTATCTCCTTCATTAACTTCTCTCCATTTATGACCCACTCACTCTCATCCTCTTAACCTTGATCCTTGCTATCATCCTCCACTTTGCCACTCCAAGACCCTTGTCGTCTTTATCACCTTGTTACTAGAAGACCTAACCTTTTCCTCCTTGAAAGTTGATGATCATGTAGTAGGGAGAAGCTAGGGTTACCTGAATATTTGAGAAGGTTTTGAGTTAAACAAGTAAATTAAACATTGTTCTTTAAGGTTTGATTTAAATGAAACATATATGATGTTAGTTTAAAGATAAAATGATCAAGATCATGGAGTTGAATGAGTGCTGAACGTTGATGAATGTATGAACATGTTTGATGGTTGTTTATGAGTTGAAATGGAGGTGAGAATGAAGTAGAAATGATGGACTACACATAAGATGTCTTGGAGATAGTAAGTAAAGGTTAAAATCTGGAAAAATTGAAAGAAGAAAGGCAGAGCACGATCGTGGCCCTCATCCCATAACCATGGCCAGTTGCACTAGCTTCTATCAAAATCATAGGAAGGTCCACCACGATTATGGGAAGGGCATAAAAAAGTGAAATGTGTCTTTTAAGTGATGTTTGAAACAACTAATG
>JAOSBN010038079.1:0-15639 GCA_027563595.1 Erythroxylum suave
CAAACTTTTTGCACGCTACATACTTAGCAATTTTACACTGCATAGTTTTGAACATTTCTTTGTTGCTTTTTCATACACACATACTTTACTTGCACACTTTACTGTTACACACTTTCATACACCATACACTTGCATCCTTCACATCTCGCCTTTTTACATGACTTTGTCTGCTTGCAAGAACTTTTTGTTACTTTTTATTTTATTTTAGTTCCATTTAAAATAGCTTCTGTGCATGCCCAAGAAATTCAAACTTCTACCTTTTAACCTTGAAATTGATTGCGAAATATTAGAAAGTAGAGAAGAGAAAAAGAGTCTAGTTGGATAAGGAGTGAGAGTGAGTCGATAGACAGAGTGATCATGGCTGAGAACCTAGCTTTTCTACAAAACTCTAACTTTCATGTTAACCAACCTAGGAATGGTGATAATGGATGTAATGGGGAACATGAACGGTTAGAGAGAATAATAGGAATCAACGAAGGAAAACCATTAGGGAAGCAGCTACTTTTGACGTTAATTATGATCCATTCACTGTTGCGTGTCCTAATTTTGATGTTAATTTTGAAGTTAAAGGATTACTCATTAACTCTCATCCTAAATTTCATGGCTTGACAGGAGAGGATCCCTACATGTATTTGTAATCTTTGTCCATGATCTGTCAGAGTATAAAGCCGGTAGGAGCCTCACTTGATCAAGTACTATGGAAGGTCTTTCACTTATCACTGGAAGGAACAGCCCGTGAGTGGTATATGAGTCTTCCGAGACATGTGGCAAATCCCTACCATAGTCGGGCAAATTTGAGGAAAGCATTCTTGGAAAAATATTTTTCGGCCTTCGGAACTTCATCGATAAGGAAGGAGATCTATTCAGCACGGCAAGATTATGATGAATCCCTTTATGATTATTGGAACTGTTTCCAAGATCTATTGTCTAGATGCCCCCATCACCAGATACTTGATGAACAGTTAGTGTAGTATTTTTATGATGGGTTGAAAAGTCAAGATAAAGGTATGTTGGATGCAGCATCGGGAGGTTCTTTAATTGATCTTACTGCTACGGAGGCATGGGATTTGATCAAGAAGATGGCTTTGAATCATCAACAGTACAGTGATAGGAAGACCAGAGGAGTGCATGAGTTGGGAACCACAATAGCCCAATCCAAAAGAATGGAGAGTTTGGAGTCAAAAGTTGACTCTTTGGAGAGTAAAATGACCTCACAATTGTCCTTCATCATTGTAGAACTAAAGAATATGAATGTGCATCGCCTGACATATTTTATGGATCTTACTGCACCCAGTTGTGATACTTGTGGGTCAGTTATGCATATATCTAGTGTTTTCCTTGGATGGTATGAAGAGGTGTCTGCAGTATATCCGGGGCGGACAAATTAGAAATGGGACCCTTACTCCAACACTTATAACGAAAAATGGAAGGCAAACCCTAGGTTCAGTTGGAGGAATGAAGAGGGAAGGGCACCAAATAGATTTCAACAAGGGGGAGGAGCTGGTACTTCCACTAACCAGTTTCCCAACCAACAGCAAGTCCTGACTGTCCCACCCAAGGAGGACACCAACCAACTACTGCATAATATGATGACTTTGACGAAGGTGGAAAGGAATTCTAATAATAATCAGTTCAATTCCATAGCTTCTCTAATTCAGAAAGACTCTTCAAAGAATGCTACTCAGTTTAGTGCTCTAGAAAAGAGAATGGAGCAATGGGAAGTAGAAGCTAAAAATATCAATTCTTTTGTCACCCAATTATCTAATAACATGAGTGAGAGTCAATTGAGAAGTAGTGGAGCTATTCCTTCAAACACAGTTATTAACCCCAAAAGTTTAAATGCAATAGCTCTCCGAAGTGGGAAACAAGTGATGTTCGAAAATCAAGATGAGGAAGTAGGCAAAGAGGAGAATGAGAGTGAAGAATTGCCTTTATCAAAGGAAAAACTCAAGAAATCCAAAAGCCCTAAAGAAAAATAACTTTTGACTAAAACGAAATCCAAATCAAGGGGTGAGGGAGCTAATTCAGAGAGCTATAAGGAACAAGCAACAACAAGGGAGTATGTGGAATCAAGCAAGCATGGAGCCAATGTAGCCAATGAAGCCAATGGTAAGGAGGTAAATCTTCAAGACCTTCCTTTTTCTAATTCATATTTGAAGAGCAAATTAATGACTGATATTAATGAAGTAAATCACACATTAGTATGGACTTTACTTACAAGAAACTCGATACACAGAAGGGGGGGTTGAATGGTGTATCCCTTTTTTTGTAAATACGAAACTTGCTAAGAACTTCTCTTTCTTGTTAAGAAGATATCACAAGGATTATACGAAAGTTATTACGTAGTTGAATCCCAAGTAACTTCTATCTAATTGTTTAGCAACAAAATAAATTGAAGTAAAGGATAGAAAGTAAACACTGCGATTTTTATACTGGTTCACCCCAAACCGTGGGCTACGTCCAGTCCTCAGAGTTCGTCTTAGTGTTTCACTATACTCCAAACATTTACAAGTATTCTTTCTTCCCTTCCAGAGCCTCTTCAGGGCTCTTACAAAGTATTTTTCAGCTATCTTAGCCTCTCCAAGCTATCTGCCTTCTCTTTTTCTTACTAGAAAAAGATATTATGAGCTATTGTTACAGTAAGTTTAGCTCTCTTAGTATCGCACTATAGAAATTCTCTTTTCTAAGTAAGCACTCAAAGATCACTGATTTCTCAAAGTTGTAAGACTCGTAAGATTCATTAGCTCGAAAGCTTCGACTAAGACTAGTATTTATAGCCTCAGTCTCTAACTGCTTCTTGATCTTTGATAACCACTTCTTGATTCTTGATAACTGTCATTTAGTTGAGTTCTATAACCAAGTAACCGTCCAACGTGCTACTGTATCATCTTGCGTCTATATATTTGCGTCTGTGTCTTTGCGTCTATATCTTTGCGTCTACGACTTTGCGTCTACTTCTTTGCGTCTATGTCTTTGCGTCTACTTCTTTGTATCCATGTCTTTGCGTCTGTGTTCTCTTCTACGTCTATATTGATTTTATGTCTATGATGACTTCGACTAATTCTTGATTTCTTCTGTGTTCTGTACTTCATCTGCATACTTAACACACTTGTCATAACGTTCATTTATTTCTAATATTATTATTATTTGATTGTGATCAAAATTGATCATCGTAAAGTCCTCTTGACTTAATAATTAAGCATGAAAAAGATATCATTGATTTGTTTAGTAAAGTGGAAGTCAATATTCCTTTGCTTGATCTTGTGAAACGGGTTCCTGCTTATGCCAAATATCTTGAAGACCTATCTACCCATAAGAGGAAGTTTAGGCCAATTGAAAGAGTCCAAGTAAGGTCAAATGTGTCTGCCTTAATCAAGCCTCAAATCCCTATAAAATTCCAAGACCCTGGATCTTTCACTATCCCTTGCACTATAAGCAAAGTTACCATAGGGGGAGCCTTGTTAGATCTAGGGTGGCCATTAATATTATGCCTAAGTCTGTTTATCAATCACTGGGAGTCAAGAACCTTAAGTCTACATCTGTAGTTCTTTAATTGGTTGATAGGTCTATTAGGCATCTTGTGGGCATCATAGAGGATCTTTGGGCCCAGGTCAAATGTTTAGTTTTTCCAACTGATTTTTATGTGGTTGATATGTCTTTTGAAGTTGTACAAGATACTTCCTTGATTCTCGATTGACTCTTCTTAAGTAATGTTAGTACCATGATTAGGATGAAAGGAGGTACAATCACCATGGAGGTAGGAGATCAATAGGTGAGTTTTAACATGTATGAGGCTATGAAACACTCCTATGAGGATTATTCACTCCTAGGAGTTAACATGTTTGATATTGTTATTGATGATGCATGCTTTAAGTTTGAACTCCAACACATTTACTCTAACCCCGCACAGAACTCATTCACTGATGACACCTTGTAAGAAGTATTTTTCACTAATGTTTCAGGTGAACTGAGGAGTGTGGATGTTAACACTAAAGTGGCAAGTGGACAAGTTACCTCACCATGGCATAGCTATTAGTCAAACATCTAACAGGAGATCTAGGATCCACCATAGTTATCAAGTCGTTTCTCATCCCTCACTTACCACTTACTTCTGCTCTGTGATTGAATATGATATTATGGATGTATGAGTGTGTTGACCAAGTGTGGGGGATAAACTACTTTAGTAGGACCTAGGTTTAGTTTTCATGTTTATGCAATTTTAATTCAATAATTTATCTCCTCTCTTATAATCACTATGTTTTAACCTGATGTATGACCCATCTTATATGATTGAGGAAACTGGTGTAAATGGATGAATTGCATTTTGTTTTCTAATGCTTAACGACTTTGCATATGAGCTGAGTATCTGGTTAGTCTTTTAGTCTATCTGGTTCATTTTTCTCTCGAGAAAAATTTGTCATGGTGACAGTTCCAAACCAAGAGTTCGCCACGGCGTGGCATAATTCTTTCACCACGACGAGCTCCCTTTGAGCAACATTCTCCAGGGTGTGACATAATTTTTTCACCACAGCGAGCTCACTTTGGGGAACCATTGCCGTGGCAAAAGATCTATCTGCGCAAAAATACCGAGTGAAATTGTATTTCTACCCTCTGATTTGTCATCTTCCCTATGTCCTTCTTTGTAATTTCTTTTTCGCTTCTTTATCAACCCACCATTCTCTTCCTCATTCTCGTATACTCCCCTCTACTTCACCACGGCAATCTGAGATATCCTTCACCAAAGCCCTCTCCTTTCGTTCTCCTCGGTTCATTTCACGTTCATCATTCATATTTGTGCCTCTCTCCGTCTCCCTCGTAAGTATCTCGCCTTTGCTCCGCTTCCTACCTCTTTGTTTTCATTGTAGATAGGGCATATTCACCGAGATGAAGAAATTTTCTTTAGGTGCGGCGTGGTAAGTGTGGTTTTGCTGTAGCAACACATCAATTTTACCGCAGTGTGCTAAGCGCTGTTTTCGGTGTGGCGAAGTTAGTAAGTATTGACTTTCAGTACATTTTGTTCAGTCCATTTGTTTATTTTTTTATGTTTGTTTTTCTATAAGAACATGCCTCAAACTAAAAACCCTACCTATCATTTGCTCACCGTCTCATCTAGTTCATCTGGTTCATCCAATAATTCTACTCCTCCCAATAGTGCTGGTTCTGGTTTTGCCGACCTAACCGAAAAGATAAATGCTAGGCCATTCATTAGAGAGCGCTCATTTCCCTTGACTTCACACAATAATCCTTTTGTCTATCAACTGGTACACTCTCAGCTTACGGGATTAGTCCAACCTAGGGCTCAGGGCAATGATAAATTCGTTCGCCATTTCTATACTTATTCCCGACTCCATAACACCTTAGAAATTAATTTATGTGGAGTGAAAGCCCCTACCGCATTCACCACAGCAAGCATCCATGAGTATTATAACCTCCCTTCGATTCTTCACTACCACTATGATCAGTTGATCCATAATTACCCATAGGACGATGTTATTCGTATCCTTTGTCCCGAGGGCACTGTCTGACATCAACCAAGGATCTATCAATGTTATCTAAAATGTTCTGATCTTCAACCCGAAGCTCATCCTTGGCTCCACCTTGTTACTAACAACATCATCCGAACCTCCCATCTAGCCTACGTAACGAAACAGCAAGTCCTGTACCTTTACCTTTTGATGACTAGTCGCTTAGTTGACATAGGTCATGCCATTGTTTCAGCTCTCCATGACTCCATCACCACGCCATACTCACCAATGCCATCACTTTCCCCCACCTCATCACAGATATATTCTGGGCCCACAACGTTCCGGAATTCAACAATAACAGCTATTTTGACCGGCCTCTCTGTTTCGTTTCGCTTGCCTTAAACAACCCTAAATCCAACCTCCTACCCCATCCACCCTACTTCCTGCTGTTGTTATCAACCATACTGCTGCAGTGCCAATCGAGGATGATCCTCCAACTCTGGCCCCTCCTGAGCCAGTCACTTTACAAATCCTTACTAGCTGAGTCGATGGCCTCTCTGTAGACTTGGCTACCCTCTAGGACACCCTATTTCAGGCAATCGCTTGGTAGGATCGAGATCGGTGGTATTGTCGGTGGATGGATGCCTTGCTTGCTAAGCACCTGCACTTCCAGCTTCCTTCTGATGAAGATGACCCGCTTTTCAGTGCTGGCCCATTGGGAGCAGATCCTTCTGATGTTGGGGATGATCAACCAATAGAGTAGATAGAGTTTTTCTTTTAGATGCTTAGTTTAATTTTGTAATGTCCAAACTTTTTGAACGTAATTTTTATATATTTCAATTTGTACTTTCGATGTGTTGCTAATGAGTGTTCCACTTTTCCTTGATTGCATATTCGTGTTAATTCTTTCAATGTTGCGGACAATATTTGTTTAAGTGTGAGGGATGTTTCAATTTGCCATTCTTGTTGTATATTGTGCATCATTTTTGGCCATTTAACTGCTTGTGCAAGTCAATTGTGCATCATGCCAAATTTTAAACTTGGTGATTGTTTTTCGCCGTGGCGCACTCAGTTTTCGCTGCGACAATATACGAAATTAGTTCTTTTCGCCACAGCATTTCGCTGTGATGCTCTTGCAGAGATTGTTCTTTTTAAAAATTGCCTCAATTTAATAATTCTCCCTAATTAGATTCTTGTCACTCTTGTATCTAAAAGATTTTATAAGTTTCAAATCAGTCCCTGTATTCTTCTATTCTTCGAATGATAGTCGGTTTTTGTCTAATTTCATTTTCAATGTTTTCAACATAAAGTAACTGAGGGTATGCTGACAAAGTAGCACTTTATGTTTTTAAATCTTGGGATTGATAATTGAGATATTAACCTTGTTGGAAGGATACTTGGGCTTGAATTCTTTAATTGTTGTGTGTATCTGCTTAATTTCATATCTCTCTAGAACTTGTTTTAATTCTTAATCAAAGCTTGTTGGACTGGAATTTTGTTAACATGATAGAGGCATTCCTTCAAAATCCTATTGACCTAAACACAAACCCCTTAAACACTTATCCATTGCTAGCCCCTTGAGCCATATTTTTGAGTACATGCACACATCTTCTTATGGTGTTAATATTTTATTTCTCATTCTCTTCTAGTTATCTTAAGAAATTAGTTGTCAATATTTTATTTTTCATTCTCTTCTAGTTATCTCAACAAATTGGTTATTAAAAAAAATAAAATGTATATATATATTCTCAAAAGAAATATTCTTAGTCTGCTGAAAAAAAGTTGTCGTTTGTATAAATATTATCATACAGTTGATAGCTATTTCCTAATTGTGATGCATGTACTCATATTTTTTCTTTCTTCTTTCATCTATTCCATCCATTTCATCTAGCCTTCCATGCATTACAACCCTAAAAAGTCCTCTTAATTTTTAAAATTATAGTTCTTGTTGTGGAGAGGTAGAACTAACACAAGCTTATGGTAGAGAATGGACTAAGTAGCTTTTAGAGTGAAATTATCCCAAAAACAAGTGAGATGAGAGCAAACACCTTGTCTTGAGTGAGATCTCTTTTACTCAATCTCTTCGATTAAATTCTTATAGTGTTTATTTTCTTGGCACTCTTTCAGTTTGCTTTGATTGATTTCTAAGAAAATGGTTTTTACCAATTTCCTACTCTTATTTTAAGCATGGTTGGAATTTTCTTTTGCACTTGTGCCTCTTTGACTCTTATAAACTTTGTCTAGGAGTACAAATGTCTAAGTGTGGGGGAATTTGATTGAGCCCAAGTTTATCATATAAATTGGCGCCAATTTCACGACTTTTACTACACTTCTTGGCTCCTATTTCGAGATTTTATGCTTAATTTGACTCTTGAGTGTCTACCTTTATTTTATGTAGTTTGAGAGTAAAATTTGTCACAAATCAGTATTAATTGCACTAATTAATTTTCTGAAAAAAATTGATACTGCAAACTACCATTTCTTCATCGTAGGAGACTCAAGGAGAAGAGACTCAAGAAGATGTAGAGTCAAGGAAACGTTGAACTCAAAATCAACAAGTGAACAGTGCAACAAGAAGTTCACCATGGCGAAAAGGATGTGTCGTCGCAGTGAAGTATGAAGAAGTCCAAGCCAGAACTTTTGGGAAAAGTTTGCTGCAGCGAAGATTAATTCTGCCACTGTGGTGAAAGAACCAACAATGTAGCTAAAACTTTCGGGAAAAGTTTTCCGCGGCGAACTTATCTATCGCTGTAGTGAACCTTCAAATACCTAAAGCATTTTTGGAAGTTTACCCGTTGTGCAACCCTGTCCATAACCCATTTCTTTTAAAAACCTACCATTTTTGGCTAAAAGGAGAGCTGACATACTAAGCAAAAAAATACTCTCACTCTCAAAAAACTTCAGACACTCCATCATCCACTCTCCTCCACTTCACCGTTAACTTCTCCACTGACAGCTGCTACCATGGATGCTTCTAGTGGGTTCCCAGTTGTGAATTCCCCTGGAGTAATGCTTGGGTAAGCACCTCTTTCCTCTTGAAAGTGTAGTGATGGCTAGAGTTCGAATGGATTTAAAGGGGAGTAGTTTATTCCATGTTCAGCTACATTGTTATGAACTCCTAGGTTTAGGATTTGTAATTTGTAGTTGAATATTCTTGATTAGAGTTTAATCAAGTATTGAACATTCAATATTTATTGGGATTCGTTGATGCAGAACTCGAAGCTTGAATATATGAAGTCTCATATATCTCTATTTGTGATTTGGTTAATTCTCTTTTATCTGCCTAGTTGTGTTTGATATTGAGATTATTCTAGATCCCAAAATGACTTATTACATTGACTTACCCATTGTACACATTAAGAGCATTCGACAAGGTTTTAAGAAATGGAGTTCATTGATTAAAACCTTAGACTTAAAGAGTTCTTTAAGGTCTACCATCTGAAACTTAGTGATTCACTCCTACAAAAATTTGTTTTGAACTATGGTAGCCAAAGCTCCTTTTCATGAGGATACTATCATCATTTGATCATTGTTTTCATTTTATTGCCTTTTCTATTCCCAAAATCCAAAAAATAAATACTTTTCATTACATTTATTACAATTCACTTATTTTTGTCCAAAATTTCAAAGATCTAAACCCCTCTTTTCCTTGCTAATTTAGTTTTCATATCATGACATATAGGCTAGCTTAGTTCCATTCATCAAGCTCCGATTAAGTGAAACAACTTGAGGTTGCATTCTATATTGCAATCCTTGGAATATTTTTTTTTGATTTGTCCTCCAAGGGTAAGAACAAAAGGGCTTGAATTAGTGTTGGATCTAGATGATCATATGGTTGATTACTTTCTCCCGAGTTATATCCATTCCCTAATTTGTAAGCCCTAATCACATTATGGACTTGCAATCTCTCAATTCATAAATTACCCGTAATTCTAATTGGTTCTAAGGCTCTTTAATAAACAATCGAGTCCTATAGGGGATCTCTCTCTACAAAATTACTAACTAGATTGATGAAGTGGTCAATCAAATCACTTATCTCTTATTAATCTGATTTAATCATTTTTATCCCACTCACCCTCTCATTTTGTTACCAAAACATGCAAATACATTAAAAATCACATCATCCAAATCAAATAAACACAATTTAACTAGATCAACATTAAATATAAGCAAAATCCCAAAGGAAAAGTTAGAACATCGTTAACAACTCAAAATCCATAACCATATAACGCATCTTAATCTAACACATTAAATGAATAAAAAGGGAAATGGGGAAGAAATGAAACTTTTTTGGACGATTCAGGGAAGTAGCAGTGTCAGAAGATCACCTAATCTAGGAAACTTCCACATCGAAACCCTCCTCTTCTTCGTCATCTTCTTCTCTCTCTCTCTCTCTTTTAGGTTTCCAAATGTAGGCTAAATGTAAAGTCCTTTCTAGGGTTACCTAATAATATTTTTATAGTCTTTTCCAATTAAGGTAACCTTAGTGTATTTTTTGGGTCCGAAATGTCTGTCTGCATATAGGCCACAATCGTGGTCTCTTTGTCTACTCTTTGTCATGATCATGGCAGATTCCCAACAATCTTGGCCCTATGCTTGAGCTTTTGTCACGATTATAGGCCTATTTTTGTGCTTTTATCATGATCATGGCAGATTTGCCAGGATCGTGGGACTGTATTTTAGTTCAGATTTCCTCCGAAACTCCTCTGAATGTGTTGAAACACTAAGAAACGCATCATGACACCTCACATATATAAAATTGAAGCTCAAAAACATGTTATCACCCAAAGAACACTTAAACAAAAATATTTATTAACAACACAATTCTTAACCTAAACACACACTAAGTAATCAAATTAATCACTAAACTCACATCAAATTACCTACAAAAATAAAATGGAATCTACAACTATCAACATCCCCACACTTAAACTTTTGCTTGTCCTCAAGCAAAGATCAAATACAACCAATAAAATTCTATCACTTCATTTTCACAAAGATTAAAGCATGCAATCCCTCAAACCTTGGCCAACTCAAGTCTCAAGCTACTACACATATCATGACTAATTTTCATTAGTGCACATAAGCAAATTCAACCCATGAAACCATCACTCAAAGATAAGTATAAATTCAAAATGGACCTTGTGTATGGATTTCACTCATTTCTCTCAAGTGTTTGATGGTTAGTTGTTCGCTCAAACTTCCTATAGGAAACCACACTATTATAGGCTTGCTAATACACAAATTCTCCTCCACAATGATTACATTCTATGATTGATTAAAAGGACTTTGTTTCTTGTTGTAATATGGCTAAGGTTAAGGTGGGTTAAACAGGTTTTAAGAGTTTATAAGCCATTAGTTGTACAAAGGGATGAAAAGATAAACTTCTAAGATATGCACATAGATACGACTAGTTCTCTGCACTTATTGAAGCTACTACATATTGTTCCTTTTCTTTTCTTTTCCCCTTTTTTCTTTTTTCTTTTTTCATTTGATTTTTATATTTTTGAACACAATAAAGAAACAATGAACAAAAAAATGATAACTATGTGCCATGTGCTCTTAACTTGTGATTCAATACTCAAGTATTACTTAGCACTGTTGGGGTTTGTGGGTTTTAAAATTGGGTGATTTCAAGAAAGAAAAGGTTAAAGGCTCAATATGGCTAGCAAAGGATAATAAAAGGGTAGGTCATTTAAGCCAAAGGTTAATAGGTCATTTAAGCCAAAGGTTAAAGCAAGAAGGCCTTAATCATTTCTATCTAGCATGCATCTAGTAGATTTAAACTAATTCAAAACAAGTTCTGAAGGTAATTACCTAAGGAAGCATCACACAAACATGGAAATGAAATGACTATAGAATGGAGTCATAAACGCTCAATTCCTTACATAGGCTTAAATGAAAATCCGTTATGTTTCTATACATTACCTGATTATTGAAGTGTCAAGTTCTGAGTAAGCTTATGTGGCCAACTGCTTTCATCACTCCATGTAGTTCACTCTCCACTCAAGTAGCCTAATTTAAGTTTGCAGATGCATTTAGTCTCATTCCAACTAGTATGATAAAATCTCATAGCATCACATTGATCACAAAGATTCAAATGTAGGGGAAACGACACACCTAATACTAACAACCTAATATGCATCCTAAATGATATGAAAAAATGTAAACATAAATGCAAAGACTACCTCGCTATAATTGAACTAAACATTTTCCTCAATGTGTAGAAGAGAACATCCAAAACCAATAAACAACACCATGAAAATCAAAACACAAAACATAAAAAAAGAAGACATTAAGGGAAAGATGGGCTTATGGTGATGGCACCGATGGAAGTGGTACATTTTTTCTTTCATCCTTTGGTCCTCCAATAAGCTATGATGCACAATAAATCTTCAAGTAAACTCAAAACATATCATTGGGGACCTAAAAATCAGTAGAATTAAGGGAAAAACAAGTTAAACCAAATTAAATATTATCATCTCAAAACAAAATAACACTAACATAAAGAAAAAGATGTCATTAGCTTAACCATTTTAAATGAAATTATAAATGAGTGAGTGAAAGTAAAGAAAGTACTTCCCTTTCTTGTGAGAATGGTCACTTGAATAACCTTGAATGGGCCACTCCATCTTAAGTTGAGC
The DNA here is from genome assembly GCA_027563595.1 of Erythroxylum suave. Taxonomy (NCBI): domain Eukaryota; kingdom Viridiplantae; phylum Streptophyta; class Magnoliopsida; order Malpighiales; family Erythroxylaceae; genus Erythroxylum; species Erythroxylum suave. The sequence continues at coordinate 12,110 of JAOSBN010038079.1, forward strand.
TTTTTGAGAAATAACTGAAGTCGTGAACTGAATAAAAGCACTAAGTCCCCACTCTTGAATTCCTTTTCTTAATGTGGCCATCATGCCAATTCTTAGCCTTTCCTTGTACAACTTGGCATTTTTATATGCATCATATCTTAACTCTTCCAATTCATGAAGTTGTAACAATCACTTCTCTCCTGCTAGCTTCTAATCCATGCTCAATTTGCTAATTGCCTAATAGGCTCTATGCTCTAACTTCAATGGTAAACGATAAGCCTGGCCATACACAAGTCGATATGGTGTTCTACCTATTGGAATTTTGAAAGCTGTCCTGTAGGCCCACAATGTATCATCCAGCATCGAACCCCAATCTTTCCTTTTAGTGTTCATTAACTTCTCCAAAATGTTCTTCAACTCTTTATTCATCACCTCCACCTATCCATTTGTTTGCGGATATTAATGGGTTGCCACTCTATGATGAACATTATATCTTCTTAAAAGAGCTTCAAGTGACTCCCATCATCACTTATGATAGCTCTAGAATCTAGTAAAGATCTTCTTGATGAACATTTTGTTAGGGTTATGTAAATATAGTGCTTTAGAAAGCAAGTGTATTTATGTATAACTTAATTTTCTTCCAGTTACAATATTGTAATGAAAATATTTATTATGAATAAACAAAAGAGTTTGGTTTTATTTGTATCAGCGTAATATAACTAGTTATAAGGTACCCAAGGTTTTTTTGTAAGTAATATACATATAAATGAAGATGTATGGGAAATATGTATATTATTAGAATCTAAATTAATTGATTCACGGTCGAATAATCAAGTTGGTTATGGTTTAGACCGTAGTGTTGCAATTTACCTCCGTGTAAGTAAAGGAGTTTACTTCAAGGGAATGGGGAGTTTCAAATCATGATAGTGGTTGACTATTAGTAATGGCACCATTAAATGAATCAGGAATCGTGTATGTTTTAAAGAATAAAGTAGGTCGTTACTTTAATCTTAAAACATACACCTTAATATTCATTTATTACGAACCATAATCTTGATGAGTGTTGAACTCATGTGTGTTTCGTTAAAATTCTTGATATGATAGGAATGGATTTTTATAGGGTATCAATCTAGGGTCCGCATGTTAGAATTATTAATTAAAACATGCATTAAGGAACACACTCAAATAAAGAGTTTATAGTGATATCATCACTTCTAGATATTTTACAGAGATTGGTGATTAAACCGGCGCCAATAGTTTGATGGACTAGCTACCCATCAAGTCTTAACACTAAGATTAGCTCTTGTGTGTTAATCACCATGTAGAATGAAATAGGAGATCTAGAAGGAAAAACCATCATAAGGGCAAAACGGTAATTTTACCTTTATTGTGTGGATGACTACAATATGTTTTATGATAGAGTTTGTGATTGGACATTGAATTAACAATTTTGAAACATGTTTTCTCATAATTTTAAGTAATTCAAGAGTTCAACCAATTGTATTTAGTGTAATGACATTTGGTTAATAACTCGGAATTAATTATAATGAGATTAAATTAATTTCGGGCTTATTGGAGCTTGAGTTATTTAAGTCCAATTAGATTCCTCACTTGGATTCTAGGAAGGTTATCAAGGAAAACAAGAAAAATAAACAAAAGTTACTGGAAAGAAAATGAGACAATTTGGAAAGAATTGGATGAATTGGATTCCGGACAAGAAGACCGGAACAATTTAATTAAGAGTTAATTAAATTGGGTCTTAAGCCTATAATTAAATGTTGGGCTTATACTAATTAACTGTTAATTACAAGCTCAAAGGAACATTTAATTTTGGGCTGGATTTTGCTTTAATTAATTAGATTAATTGAATTAAAATTAAAAAAGGAGCAAAACCGATATGCCTTTTCAATAATTAAATGGTTTAAAAGCTTGGTTTTAAACCATAAACGTGTAGCTCTTGTTTTTAGCGTTCTTTTGATTAAAGAATGAAGTAATGCTTCTTCAATCATTACATGGTTTGATGAATGGTTTTTGAAAAGAGAGAAACGTACATCACTTTTCGGCATTCTTTTGATTAAAGAATGAAATGGAGTGGCACTTTTTTATTATTCTCTCCACTCACTCCCAAAGTTGATCATGCATCTCATTTTTAATGGGTTTATTGGGGATTCAAATCCTCTGTGTCATTTTTCCCTATGCCTTTTGTTCCAATAATATCTCAGCCATCCAATTTTTCTCTTTCCTAATTATTGTATGGTTACATGTTGTTTGGCTCAGGGGCACAAAAAAAATGGAACAGAGGATTTGATTCTATTTATTGGTTGGTTTTAAAGTACATAACGTACGGCTCCATTGATTCATAAAAGATGAATGAAGGTACGAGTGGTGAATGAATGTGGGAGTGCTAAATGAAAGGTGTACGTTAATTTCTCTCTACTCTCACCATATACTCTCTTCAGTCATGCTTTTATTACCACTATTAAATGAACGTGAGTGGTAATTGAAGTGAAACGTGAGTAGTAATTGAAGTAAAATAAAAAGCTCATTTAGCATTTGGTTGCTTAATGAAGGTGTGAGTTTAATGGTTATTCTCTCCAAGAACTCTCTCAAAAACTTTCAGCAATAGCAAATAAAACAATCTCCAATTATTTTTCTTCTCCTTTCCCACAAAAGGATTTTGATAACTAAGTTGTCCAAGGAGAACAAGTGGTAGATCGGATTGGTTGAGGATATAACATCGAGGAGTCAGAGCTGTAGTAAGGAGTCGGTAATATTCCGATCTTTTTCTTATTTTATTTATTTTCCTTGTGCCGTATCATGTATGGATTAAAAGCATGTTGATTTTGTGTTTACACTTTTGTTATATTTTGATTTCGGAAAAGTTTTTGAAATCTACTGTTTAGCCAAACTAAGCATATTTTTGTTTTTTGATCCAACAATTGGTATCAAAGCCTGTTTTATTATGCATGATATGATTCCTATATGTGGCATGGGTTGGCAATTAGATTAAATTATGTATGCTGCAATTTTTTAATGTGATAAAAATATATGTTGTGAATGTTTTGGTTTGCTCTTTTGGCTGTCCATAAAAAACCGATTTACCTTGTAAGTTTTCGTTGTTTGGTTTGTAACAAGGAGGGTGGCCTATCATTGCTATGTTTCCTTGTTTTAATTTTTCTGTTTTCATTTTTTTGTGTTGTAAAAAATCATGTAATTATGAAAACAAAGCAGCCATGGATCAAAGAAAAGTAGGTAAATGTTTTCAGTTTTTATTTTATGTTAACTGCAATTTTTATTCTGATTAAATTATATTAATTCTTGATTTTTTCAAGTGCTGGTATTTTTGTTTTACTATTTACAAATAAGATTTTAAAATAAAAAATGCCATTAACTAGTTTTCACTGAATGGGTCGGGCATACGAGCAAAGAGTTCGCAGCGGAAGATCCAAGTCCAATAAGAATTTTTGGGCCTACAGGCCTTGTAATTTTCTTTTAATTTTCTAGGATGGACAACCAAAAGTAGCTATTTAATTCATGAGATGAATGGATGC
>JAOSBN010038090.1:0-15633 GCA_027563595.1 Erythroxylum suave
CCCCCTCCGTTTACCTGCAATCCCAATTACAACCCCGCCTAACGAACAAACACCTCGCAATTGTCCTTCCGTCAAACAAGACCCTGTTGAGTGCTGGGCCCGACGACCGGACCGACTAGGTGATGGGCCAGCACATGGAAGGAGTGGAAAGTGAAGGGGCTGACAATGGCACGGTAGGGGAGGTCAGCCTACCCCAACCCCCTGATCCCCCCGATGGGCGAATGGGGGAGGGACAAATGGAGGAGGCCCTCCCGGCGCCGGATTCCGTAGAGGTAGTGATGCTATCGAGTCAAGACACATGGGGCCAGGTGGACTGTATGGGCATACCAGATGTCCCCGAGTCCTGAAAGATCCCTGTCCAGATTTATTCCATATCATGTCTATACTCATTTGGAATTGTCAAGATGCGGGAAGCGCACATTTTCAAACCATTCTCCGACATAATCTCAGCCAGTACAAACCGAGGATTTTAGTTCTAGTAGAAACCCGAATTAGTGGAAAACGGGCCACTGAAGTCATTACGAAGTTAGGCTTTGATTTTTTGCTTCGAGTGGAAGCCACTGGGTTCGCAGGTGGCATATGGCTTCTTTGGAAATCGAATTTTGACCTGTCGGTACGCTTCGCCCACCGGCAGTTCATTCACATTACGGTCACCTACGACACATCCTCCTTTGCCTTCACAGCTATTTATGCAAGCCCACACCCGTCCCAACAAACTTCCCTTTAGGCGCATTTGAACTGGCATGGGCATAACACCGTCATTCCGTGGATTATTGGCGGGGACTTTAACGCCAAACTGGAAATTGCAGACAAAAGGGGAGGATCCTCTACCACTCCGATTATCAACAAAAACTTCCAGGCCTGGGTCCACGACTGTGGTCTTCACGACCTAGGGTATGTCGGTCCAAAATTCACTTGGCTTAGAGGCCAAGTTCAGGGTCGGCTAGACCGGATTCTGGTTACTTCGTCATGGCTCCTGCGTTTTCCAATTGCAGCGAATTATCATCTTCCTTACCTTGGCTCTGATCATCGGCCCATGCTTCTAACCCTCACACCTCCGCAACCTCAAGCAACTCGGCCACACAGGTTTTCGTTTCAAGCTGCTTGGCTCACCCATTCCGACTTTGATAGAGTGGTTTCCGAATTTTAGCGACCACCAGGGGAGTCTTTTAGCCAATGCTTAGTAACTTTCTCAACCCACCTCACACGTTTGAACAAGGATGTATTTGGCCACATTTTCCATAGGAAACGGCAATTACAAGCTCGTTTGGCGGGCATTCAAAGGACCTTAACCCTCCGAGACCACAAGTCTCTCCTGGCTCTGGAGGAAAAACTTGGTACCGAGTTAGTCCAAGTTCTATGCGAGGAAGAGCTCTACTGGCATCAGCAAGCCCGGTGTGCATGGTTAGCCCAGGGCAACCGCAACACAAAATACTACCATACAGTGATGGCCACGAAACGAAAGAAACGGTGGTATGTTCGACTATTTGACAACGAGGGTACGACCATAAATGAACCAGGGCCGTTGTGTGACCTGGTGAGACACTATTTCGAAAACTTGACTACCAACCAGGAGGACACCACCCGTCGACCAAACCCTATCGGAGCCTTTCCGCCCCTCACACCGGAGCACCTCACCGGACTTGCTTCCCCCATCCACGCCATGGAAATCTAGACCGCGGTCTTTGGCATGAACCCAAACAAAGCCCTAAGGGCTGATGGCTTCCCCGCATTATTCTATCAAAACCAATGGGCTAAAGTGGGACCAGCAGTGGTGGCTTTTATACAACAAATCTTTCGTCACGAGAGATGGGAGCAGGAGTTGAATTGTACGATCTTGGTTTTGATTCTGAAAGTCTCTTCCCTGCAATATGTTTCCCAATTCCGTCCGATCAGTCTCTGTTCAGTACTGTATAAGATCATATCTAAAGTTATTGTGAATAGACTGAAACCTTTATTCGCAGACTTAGTCGCTCCTACTCAATGTAGCTTCATCCCTAGCCGCCACGTCACGGATAATATCATTATTGCTCAGGAGGTCATGCACTCTCTCAAACGAAAGGCCGGCAAAACGGATTTGTTCGCCCTCAAAGTCAATCTAGAAAAAGCCTATGACTGCCTCAATTGGGATTTTATATCAAAGACCCTTAGGGCATTTGGGCTTCCAATGGGGTTAGTCAACCTCATAATGAAGTGTGTGACTACGATATCCATGCAAGTTGCTTGGAACGGTAAACTGTTAGAGGCCTTCACCCCTACAAGAGGCATTCGACAAGGTGACCCCCTCTCGCCTTACCTTTTTGTGCTATGTCTGGAAAGGTTTGGCCATTTTATCACTCATGAGGTGCACACAGGTCGTTGGAAGCTAATTAAGCTAAGCAAAAGCGGACCTCCCCTCTCACATATCTTCTTTGCTGTTGACCTCATGCTATTTGGCGAAGCGACTGACACCCAGCTCCAGATAGTAACTAGGACCCTCGACCTGTTTTGCCAGGCTTCTGGTCTCAAAGTGAGCACTGCCAAAACCCGTATCTGTTTCTCCAAGAATGTCTCCCGGGAGACAGCATGTAGGCTAAGTCAAGCCACACAATTCCAATGCACTAATAACCTAGGCATATATCTTGGGGTTCCGCTCATTCACGAGCGTACGACACGGAAAAAATATCAACACATACTCAACAGAGCACAACAGCAGTTAGCAAGGTGGCGAGCGAAGACTCTATCTTTAACGGGACAGGTCACTCTCACTCAATCAGTGATAGCTGCTCTTCCAACGTATATCATGCAAACAGCGCGACTCCCTAAACACTTCTGTGACGATCTTGAGCGAATCATGCGGGAATTTATCTGACAACCTGAGGCTGGCACACACAAACCACACCTAGTTAAATTGGGGACTGTATGTCGTCCGCGAGGTTCGGGGGCTTAGGGGTTAAACGAAACCGATCCACTAATGATTCCCTACTCGCCAAGCTGGGCTGGGGTTTACTCACCAATTCGAATGCTTTATGGGTACAGGTCCTTCGATCGAAATATCAGTTTTTCGACAATCCCATCCCTCAAAGATTGCATCACACACGAGCATCCGTCATCTGGAAAGGCATATCCGCTACCTGGTGGATCGTCCGTCAAGGGTTAAAATAGGCTATTGACAGTGGGTGTCGGACCCTCTTTTGGCTCGATTCTTGGTTAGGAGATTGGGGTCCACTTGTTTCGGTAGCCACATCCGCCATCCCGAGACAATTACCAACCGCGAAGATAGCAAATTTTGTAGATCCTCGAGGTATGTGGCGCTGGACTCTTATACAACAATACCTACCTTCTATCATATGTCTAGCTCTCACAAACACTCCGACCCCTTCAAATGATAATGCGGAGAACAAGATAGTTTGGGGACTAAACCCCCAGGGCAAGTTTATTGTCGCTTCCGCTTATGATCTGATCGAAGGCAACCAACCAACAGATCGCGATCCCCTCTAGACCATGATATGGAAATAGCCGGGCCTTTAACGAATCCGGTCATTTCTGTGGCTCCTCGCACAGTAAAAATTGCTTACCAATCAACAGCGAGTCTTGCGACATTTCACCACAGATGCCAGTTGCAGGTTCTGTGGCCAAACCAAATCGATTCTGCATGCCCTTCAAGATTGCCCCCGAGTCTAAAACATTTGGCGACAATTCCCCCCGGAGGTGGTGAATTCCACGTTTTTCCACTAGGACGAGCGGACCTAGTGGGAATCCAACATTACTGCCCAATTCCAAGTCCGGTTGCAGGAGTGGGCTACAGTCTTTGGTGTTACTTGTTGGTATATCTGGCGCTGGCGGAACGAGAGCATTTTTTAGGAAGGTTTTGTTTGGCCGACTTGTGGTTCCAAAGTCGTGTTAGACTATGTGCGATGGATAGTCCTGAGCCACGACATCACCGGTTGGGTACTCCACAACCAAGGCCTACACCTGGGCAGACCAGTGCACTGGATCCCCCCTGACCAAGGACGCGTGAAAGTCAATACCGATGGTGCGGTTAATCTCGCCTCCCAACTTGCTACGGCCGGAGGGTTAATACGGGACTGCCATGGCAACTGGTGCGGTGGGTTCATGCACACTGTTGGAGGGTGCCAACCCCTTACGGCGGAACTCTGGGGGGCCCATTCGGGCCTTCTGCTGGCATGGGACCTTGGTTATTGTCAGGTGGACCTCGAAATAGACTCCCGGGCAGTTGTAAACCTGTTATCCTCAGCAAATTGCATACTAACTGAGAGTTTTTCTTTGGTGCAGGACATCCGAGCCATCCAGCGTCGAGCTTGGGAAGTCCAGATTCATCATGTCCATCACGAAGGCAATCAACCTGCTGACAGACTGGCCAAGTTGACATTCCAATTCAGGCCCGGACTCATTTGCCTTCAAACGCCTCCTCCGATCATCCAAGAGTCTCTCTGCCACGGCCAGACAGGAGTTTTGTTTCGCAGATCCCTGCGTCTAAGTTAGCTTAGCTTCGTCTTCCCTTGTAATCAAAAAAAAAAAAAGAGATCCTTTTATTTATATAAATGAATAAATTAAGAGTGCAAATGTGGAACATCGGAGTGTAGACTATCATATTAGACTACAAAATGAAGGATCTCATTGTCATCTAAGCTTAGGTAACTATTAAGAATATCAACTTGGTCGATCAATTTTAATACTTCTCATGCAAAATTAGCAAGTGGTACAAAAAAATAGTATTTTAACTTTTCTTTTCAGTGTATATAAATAACTTTTTTTATTTTTGTTAAATTAATTTAAAATCATCCTTTACTGACATAAATAATCTGAAGAAAACATTGCGAGTTTTAGCTTGTTAGTAAGGAAGAAATAAAGTTCTGCGTTTGGTTGTCTCCTTCCGCTGGTATGTGAAATGTGGTAGTTGGATTTCTATTTTGCTTTACGTTCATAGAAGTCTTTTAAAAAGAATTTAAAATTAATTTAATAAAAATAAACTAAAGGGATTTATATACAAATTTGGAGAATATTTTCTGTATCTGTAACAAATGTTAAGGCCTCGAGCCTAAGCTAAAGCCTGGGGCTGGAGATAATAAATTTTACAGCCAGATTTCCATGCTCATATCCTTTTCAAGACTCAAGAGGGGATTAGTATTTAATAGGTTCTTGGAATCTTAAGATCAGGGGTTCAAATTGCTGGAAAATGTGGGCTCTCTATAACATATCTCTGTTCGAAAAAGAAAAACAAAAGAAACAGGGCCATTCAAGGTGATGTGCCTTTTATATACGAGCATGTAATCCGAAATACCTTGCAAGTACCTAAACAATTCCCGTAAAGAGCATGTAATCCTTAGTAACTTGTAATTACCTAAACACTTCCTTTACAACTTTTAGCATCGACCTAACATTACAATAATAAAGATGATATCTATTTAAATGCATATATAAGCATACATCAAGCTTATAGCCACTTACGAATACGGAATAGATTTTGTTGCCTTTTATTCCAATTGTTTTAAATACATTGCATTCATTAAATTTGTCAGATTTCTAAATTATAAGTATTCCTGTAGAGTATTTTTCCATTTTGAATCTCTATAATACTTTGTTGACATAACTTTATTTAGACAATCCTAATATTTGTTGTGAATATATGATAATTCTATTTCTTTCATATTGGATGTCTCACTTATATCTTTTATAAAGAAACTTGTTTACCTTATGGGAAAAGCTAACATCATTGCCAACAAGAAGGATATCATTAACATGTAGGACCAAAATACTGGACTTGTTTTTACTGACTTTCATGTAGATACACCAATTAACAGTATACTCTATAAAACCATATGACATAATGATATCACTGAACTTAAGATATCACTATTAGAAAGCTTGTTTTAGTGTACATATTAACTTTTTTTAAACTTACGCATTAAATTATCCTTTCTTGTAATGGGAAACAATTTTGGTAGGCCTAAATAAACTTCTTCTCTTAAATTACCATTAAAAAAAAAGCAATCTTTACATTCATTTAGTGAAGTTTTAGATCATAATGAGCCACTAAAGCTATAACAACCCTTAAAAAGTCCATCTTTGAAATTGGACTTTATAGGCAATATCATCTTTCTAAGTGACCTTTGACGACAAGTTTAGCCTTGTACGTTTTGATATTGACTTGAATCTTGCTTGTCTTGAAAATTCATTTATAACTGATTTGATTTGACCCTTTAGGCAACTCAGCTAGTCTCTTGACTTTGTTATCATCCGATGATCTCAACTCTTCTCACATAATATAAGACTAATTAGAAAGAAATTTTTTTCTACAAATTTTTTGTGCTCATGTAAATTCAATTCATTCAATGTCAAAACAAATCAAATTCAAAATAAAGTAGATCCAACCGATCTAGCTTACATAATAGAAAGCGTTACTGGTTTATCTCTCCATCGAATCAAATTAGCTAAAGGGATATGTTTATAAGCTTATGCTAAAGTTTTAATCGGTTCGTGCTAACTTGCATGCACAAGGATAAAGGTACAATTTCATTAACTTAACATACTCTTAACAATATCCAAATGAGTATGATTTCACTTTTCAACAACATCATTTTGTAATTGTGTATTAACTGTTGAATATTGTACACATATGCCTTAACTTTCATATGCCTTAACTTTCAAATAATTTTGTAAATGGACTAAGATATTATCCAATTTCATCAAATTTACTATAATATTCACCACTTTTTCTATACCTTGCTACTTTTACTTCTCTATCTAGCTACTTTTCCACCTCGTCAATGAACATCTTAAACATGTACACTGACTAAGACTTTTTATACAGTAGATATAGGTAACAATATTGTGAGAAGTTATTAATAAAATTTATAAAATACTTTTCTTCATCCTAATAAGGAACTTCAAAAAGACCATAGATGTCAATTTATATTAGCACATAGAGTTAGACTACTTCTTATGATTAGATTCCTTAGCATATATGTAGTTTGCTTGCCTTTAGTGTAATCCATACACACATCCCGATCAAAAAAATCAAATTGAGGTAAGATTTCAATTTCACTAACATTAACATTCTTTCTTTGAATATGTGACCTAACCTTTAATTGCGCAAGAAAGTAAAATACTCATTATACACACTACATGTACTATCTACACTATATTTAACATAAAACTTAGATTTAGTAAAATTAATATCAAGATTGATACGATATAAACAATCAACTAAAGTACCATAACTATAATAGTAATTATGTTCATACAATGGAAAAACATCATTTTCAATCTTAAAAATAAATCTTACATCATCCAAGTTTCCAACGGAAACTATATTTGTAGCACAACTAGGAACATAAAGACACTTTGCTAGATTCAACCAGTATCTAAAATCAATATGATCTACCTAATTCCCCTTAATTATTCATGCCTTTATTCTTTCCTTCATATGTAAGGACTTTTCAATTCTGTTTATAGGTTGGATTGAAAGCAATCCTTACAGAATATGTGACATGTGAGTAATCTCACCATAGTCTAACCACCATATATTGTTAGGTGCTTCAATAAGATTTAATTCAAAATATACTAAAACACATTATATACCTTTCTCTTCAAATCATGCCTTTCTTTATAAACAATCTTTCTTAAAGTGACCAGCCTTCTTACAGATACAACACCTCTGCTCCTTATGTACTTAGCCTTTCTTCTTATCTTTCTTACTCGAGTTAGCTTTACTACTACTAGCATTATCATGAACTGTGATAAAACAAAGTGTTTCTTCCTCCTAAACCAACATGACCTTAATTTCCTAAAAGTTTCATTTTTCCTTAAAGGTTTTACAATTCACCTATAATTAGTTAAACTCTGGAGGAAGTGAATTGATAATAAATTAAACCAGAAAGGACTCGTTAACAACCATACCCATTGATTTTAGCTTTATCGGTTGAATTGCCAAGCTCATTACTTAATCATAAATATGTTGTGACCAATTAAACTTTTTAATCATCAACTCACTCTTCAAATTCCCATAATAAACTTGTCAGTTATATCCAACTGGGAGTACTCCTTAATTTTCATTATAAATTTCCTTGCATTGTTCGTTTTGGGCATTGATGACTCATCATTTTTAATTATCATCTTCCACATCATTTTGAAGCTCATCCTGTTAAACTACTCCTAATCCTCATAAAAATACTTGTAAATTGTAAACTTCTGTACTAGTCTCAATAATGGTTCCAGACTTTTCAATCGAAACTATTGCTAGGTCTAAATCTATAACAGCTAGCTGAAACTAGATTTACTCAGACTAGTCCACATAGTTCAGCCCATTGAACTTAATGAACCATTGCTTAAAGCAAACAAATTGGTAGAAACTACAAACATTACACAAGCTCGTGCATTAATACTTTAATTAATCTTTATGGATTTAAACAGATGATAAACTTTGATCGTGTATTCGAGTTCACATTTGGGTGGTACTTTAATATATAATTTCAAGCAATAATAATGTTAACATAATCATGCTTTAATAGGCAATCAACCATACTTAAGTCAACATATACGCTATCTTCGGATATATAATCACATTCATCGAGTATATCAATAAATCTTTTTAATATCATTAATCATAAGCAATAGTCCATCGTTGAGATACTTATTTAACATTATAAATAATGATTTCAATTTTTCAGGCTTTCTATGTCATGAATAGCATCATATAAACAAGAATAATTGAAAATACATAATCAAATGCCTAAATATCTTTTCAAGCTAGGTCACTTTAGGGATTAACAAGATTTCTACATAATAGGCATTTAATTGAGTAAGTTTCAAACACAAAACCATTAAAAAAATTCCTTTCGAGAGGTGAATCAAAAGCCTCTAATGCGAACCACAATTGGTTCAACTTAAAACTTTCATTTTCATTTTTTGTAGACTTTATTCGAAACCAGTAGCCATTCCATACCAAAACTCCAAAATAGTTTGTTGCAAAAACTTATCGTTTGTCCAGATGAACCTTGATCCATCATCAAAATAAACTAAAATGACTTATAAACAGTCAATAAGTGAAAAACACTTTATTGTGATATTTTTAGCAATCATTCATGCTCAAATCAATGCGAAAGCACTATAAACATTCCTCAACGTGTTATAAAAACTCATAACACTATTAATGGCAGCACAAGTCTAAAATTAATTTTGATAGTTAATCAAAGACATTATTACCTACTCCGATGCCAATTAATATAGTGATTTCGGTTTTAAACTGTATGAACATACAAGTTTAGCCTTCAAATACAACAGCTTTTAATGAAATTTGGAAAGCCCAAACATTCGACTTCTGTACAAATAATAATGACAATAAAAACTTACATTGATCCATCACTAGTAGTTTATTTTATTCTTTTCATTACATTATACATAATATTTATCTAGAGGTAATACAATGACTATTTTGTTGTTATTTGCCCCAAAGGAAATAAAATGGTTGGGATATTTTATTGTTCCTTATTTTATAGTCTATTAAATTATATTACTCATGTACTTTATCAAACATTATGACATAGTTCTATTAGATCATTGTCCTTGTTAACTAAACTCCATAATGAAATAGTTTAATTTATTATTACATTATAGCCCATTCATATTTATGTCTTTAGCCAATAACTAGCTCCTGGCAAGGGCAAAAATGACATCTACCCAGAGCCTAATTTTAACTTATCTTTATTTTGTTTCATTTTTTCTATAAAAAACTACTTTTTATGCTTATAAAGAACCAAAATAAATAAAATAGGACTTTTTTTATACTTTACTCGGGACTTATAAAATATTAAGAACAACCTTCTAATAACAATAAGTTGACTGATAATTAATAACGTATATGTTAAAATTTAGAATTGTACACTCCTTTCTTCATTGGTTGAAAAATTACTCAAGTACCAACCCTTCGAGAACTATTAACTGTTTAAGGATACTCTAATGTATCTTATGAATAGAGTTGATGTTTTATGCAGGCAAAATAAAATTTGCCCAAATTTTAATAAATATAATCAAGTATGGCTTAAAATCTTAGAAAAATTTTATGTCAAACAAATAAATACATACATCTAAAAGTATCAGACGTTCGAGGTCCATGTCCTTTGACAGAACGATCGGACGTCTCACAATTAAATAGTTTGTGCGTCGTCATCAAGTGGCAAAATCGTCAACAGACCAATCATTCCAATGCACGTGACATGATTCCAACCATTGGATCCCTCAGGTCAGGTTACGCGTGGTAGTGATGTCTTTCAAAACGGACAAATCAAAATATCAAATAAGGTATGTGTCAGTTCTTTAAATACTATTTTATTCAACATTAATCAACATCAGCTTTTAAAAGTTAAATACTCATAAAATTTAGATAAAGAAATATATAAAAACAAATATATGTATCTAGTTTCCATTTTCCATTTTATAACTTTATGGAAATTTGGCTCAACAAGGTTCTGGAAACTTAAAGTTAACGCAACATAAAGGTATGGGTCAAAATCTAGGGATGGTGTAACCGTGTAAGAGAAACCAACAAACCGTTGGCTTGAACGGTTGGTTTGGTTGGGTCGGTTAAGAAAATGCGAAGCGTACACTTCAGATGACGTTGTGGACTGTGCCGAATTTTGAGAATTCTTTTTAAGATGTTACTAAATTCTATATATTATTTATAATATTTTTGCATCATATACATTACAATTTTTTTTAGGTGAATGAATAAATTTAGTAATTTATAATTTTGATGTTTGTTGGATTTAAAAAAATTGTTATTATTTAATGCATATTCTAACATTAAATATATTATGCCATTTTTATTCAGTTTTTGTATTATCATATCTTATCTTAAAATGATATCTGAAGTTTGTACCTCCTATAATTATTGTAATTAATATTTTTCAACTATATTGAATATATTTTCACTAAAATTATAGTTTGCTTAATCTTAAGTTCACGATATTAAAAAAAAATTAAATTCAAGAAATAATATTAAATAATTATTTTGATTTATGGAGCCGTCAATAGAAAAGTGAATACAATTTTTTATTTAAAATTAGAAATTGAACATTTTGTTAATAAACATTGAAAGTAGCATTAGTTATAAAAGAAACGATTGAAAAATATAAAATACAGATTTTAGTTAATCAATTCAAAATTTAAAAACGATATTCCAAAATTAGAAATGTTCCAATTTCTAACCAAATAATAATAATATTAGAAAAGAAAAAACAAAACGGCGAAGAAATGAAAAACGAATCTCCAAAATCTAAATCAATTCATTACGCTGAGCTGCTGTTGACAACTCATATTTGACTCTTTCAGAACTTCACACCCACGCACATTTTATTAACGTGTATTCCACGCGATCATTTCCCATTTATATAACACGCCAAGCTTCCCTTGCTTGTCTAAGCAACAGAGTCCATACGCAAAAAGCTCGACTACATCGGTTTCTCTCTCTAGATATTATTTCCTCTCACTCTCTCTCTCTCTCTGTATTGATATACATGTCCGACACGGCAAGGAACAGGTCGTCCTCCGGCACGGCGACGGCCACACGGGGGCAGCGGCAACCGAGCAAGCTACAACAACGGAGACCGACGTCGTTGAAGATAACTCCTGCGTCGTCGTCGTCCTCCCACTGGAACGTGGCAATCCCCCTTCTTTCCCCGCTCAATACATCGCCGACGGCGGTGGAGCTCAATTGCAGACAGGATCCGCCGGTGCAGGCACAACAGGCTGCGGGTACGATGGTGTTCAAAAAGTGGCAGCATCCGGCTGCGCCGTTCTGTTGCGAATCAGCGCCGATGTTTTTTGTGCCGACGTAGATGAAGTTAGTCAAATTAGAGGCAGAGGGCAGTTTGGGGGCTGTATTCGGGTCTAACCAATTGTTTAAAGGCTAAAATAGTTGCTTTTTTACCTTATTTTCTTTTTTATGTTCATATCATACTCCAATTTCTAACCCAAGTAAACTTCCTCTCACTTCAAAGTGCGACATCATTTTCACACTTACTTGTCTACAATCTCTTCGTTAGGGTGTAAATTGTAAATTGCATAATTATATTCCACTTTACTGTAATTATTGGTATATATTCCGCAATTTAATGGTTACATTTTGATAATTCGATACTTGGAAGTTGGGATTTGATAAGATAACCAATCAAATTTGAGATGTGGCATTGAATAATTTAGCTGAGGGTACCCGAAGCGGAGGTGGGAGGGGGGGATTTGGGTTGCCATTTGGTAAACGGGTTCGGGTGGGCCGTATAAGTTTGGTTCAGATTAATTCGACATAAAATCATTTTATTAAATAAAGGATATAGAACATATTGTTTAAGAAATTTTTAAAAAATTATTTGATCTTAGATTTTTTCGAAACTTTTTTATTCTTTAATAATTAAAAAAAATTATTAGATTTTGATTAATATTAATGAAGAGACACACTTAGTATTAATATAAAATGTAAATCAATCAAATATCATTAAAATCATAACTTAACTTAGCTATTATATTCCGTTCGAATTAATTAAATTCAAACTTTAATTATTGTTAAAATAATTACAATAAATTATTTATTTGAGTCAAATTTAATTAGTCTTGTTCAAATTTAAGAATTGAGTTAAATTATTACATGAATAATATTTGATTAGTTTATTTTCAAGTACTTTGTCATTATTTTCT
Source organism: Erythroxylum suave (assembly GCA_027563595.1). Classification (NCBI taxonomy): domain Eukaryota; kingdom Viridiplantae; phylum Streptophyta; class Magnoliopsida; order Malpighiales; family Erythroxylaceae; genus Erythroxylum; species Erythroxylum suave. Next base: position 12,691 of record JAOSBN010038090.1, read on the forward strand.
TAATTAAAGTCTATGAGAAGAGATTTTTCAAGAAAAATTAAAATTAAAACGAATTTTTTTTAAGAATTTTAAAGATCAGTAAGGTTTTTTTTTTAAGTTAAGGTCTATATCTTTACCTTACTTAATGGATAAAGAATTAATTTTCAATAGATCTAAATTAATTTATTAAAATGTATTATTTTATTTAAATATTAAATAGACTCGAGATTTTGAATTATCTATAAATTAAAGTTCAATTCAGCTTATTATTTTTTTAATAATAATTAAGAAGACTGCAAGTTTAAATTACATAAAATGTAATTCACTTATCATTATACATAGCTGGTTGAATACAGAAACACGTTAATTTGTTAATATTATTTAATTTGAATATATATCATTTAACTAAGGTAACATTTCAGAGTTATAAAAGCAATTGTGGATATAGAAATGAATGGTTGAAATTGAGTTTGCAAAAACATTGTGACGTGTATAGTTATTAGCCACTCTATTTTTAAACGATTGGATCTGATATTTGCTTCCACTTTGATTCTCTACAGTCCACACCTTTTAGAATTTAGTAGCCATGTGTAAATTATTGGAACCTGGCACTAAAGTGATAGGAACCCCCTCTATCATCATATTTTTATGCCTCAGTTAATTTGCATCAATTTGGGTAAATTAAAAATTTTAAATTTAATAACATTGTAAACATAGTTAATTTTCATAAATCTTTTTTTAGAAAAAATGGAGGAATTGCAGTTGTTAGCCTTTAAATAATCACTGAATAAACCTTCAAATTAACGCAACCACTTGTAAATTACGTTAATAAAAAACTCCTAATTTTCATAAATCCATTAAATGTAATTGATTAATCTAATACAGCTGGTTAACAGTGGAGTTGAGGACTTGGATAGGGACAGGAAGAGAATAAATGACGATGGCAAAAATGGACAATACGGTTAAAAGAAGAAGTGCCAAATCAATTTGTGGACCCGGATTGATCTGATCCCATTTTGAATGGTCATACGCATTTTCCAACGTATTGCATCCACAGAAATTAAAAGTATCCTTTAAGAAAGAGAAAGTATACATACAAGAGAAGAGAACAAGGTGTAAAATGACTTTGAAAACTATTTAATGATGTTCGACTAATTTTATTTTAAAAACAATAAGTTTAACCATTAGCAGATATTAATTAAAAAAGAAATAAACGGATTTCAATAAAATACTGAGATTAACTTGTTTAAATAAATTGATTTGAGATTTTAATAACTTAGGGTGCCAGTTTGGTCTTCAACCCAGTGAAGAAAATGGTCCCCAGTTCTCTTGAAGAATATGAAATCTTTGAATGAATTTGAAGCATGGAAACAGGATATACCGTATAGAAACTTTACTATAATTTTTTAATCAAATGCTTATTTATTGTTTATTCTTTAAACTAGGATTTTTTATTTTGTAAAAGCCACGATTTTACTTTTTTTTAACTATTTTCTAATTATTTTTATCATTTATTATAAAGCTATAATTTTGAAGTTTTTAACTAAATGAGAGAATAACCAGGCAAGTTTGCATTTTATTGCTAAATCTCAAGCATCGTTTGGTTTCATTTCTGTTTTTTATAATGATTTTTAATTTTAATTTTTTCTTTTAGTTTTTGTTTCTCCTTAAAATAAAAACAAAATTATGAGCTGTTAATATCAATGTAGTTATATTTTTATTACCAATGATAGTTACATATTAGATTAAAATATTTTTAATTAATCAAATTTATTTTAATCTCTTTCATAATATTTATTAATAAATTATCAATAAAATTATTTTATTATATTAAATAAATAATTTAAAATAATATTTATTTTTAAATTAATATATATTTTTAAATGTATTTAAATTATGAAATAAAATTTTAATTTGAAATTTATATATTTTCAAGATATTCTAAATTTAATTGTATTTATTAATAATAATAAATAAATTATATTTAAATTAATTACAAAACCTAAATTAATTATTAAATTATTCATAATTTTGTTAATGCTTAATTTTAATTAATTAAATATAAGATAAACTAAATTATTCATAATTAATATATTAAATAATTAAATAATATATAATTAGTTGGTAATAAGTCGTATTATGAAAAAACAAAAACAGAAAACAAAGACCAGTTTTTTTTTGTTTTCATAAATTTTAAAAATCGGAAGAAACCAAAACAAAAAAGATAAACCAAAAACTCAAACAAAAATATATATTACTACATTTAAAAAACTAAAAATATAAATGAAAACAAATATGCCCTTAAAGTATATATAAGAAAATTCTATATATAAAATTATAAATAAATGAATAAAGGAAATAATCAGGGGAATATATACGATTGATGGTCCTTAATAGTTCAAATATTCCATAATATTTTGTTAATATTATGCAACCATTCTTATTTGGGTAACAAGATACGTAGTAATTGAGCTTTGAGAAAAGATAAGCTTTTACGGGATGATATGGAGATAAAAAAGATAATTCGGAAGATGATGACGAGAGTGACAGTCGTTCTTAATATATATTTTGTTCACATGCAGGATGCTTTAGTATTATCACGATACATAATAGCAAGTGATCAATGATCAATCATCATATATTGTAACAAGCAACATAACTACGAGGGTTCAAAAGTAGTGTAAACAAGTGCTTAATATTTAGCCTTGTCAAGAGTTGTAACTTGGTTCTGTCTGATTTTGGTGGGGTTGGGCGCTACTGCTTGGATCTATGAGATTGATTGACTTTGGCACAAAAATACCTGCAAAACAATAAGGCACACCGGGGGTTGACTGCCGGTAGGCCCCTCTGACGCTCAAGTTAGTCTCTTTTGCGAGTTTTAGTGGCCAGTGAATAAAGAATATTAGGGTTCTCGAAAGTCGTACCTTTTTCATGATGAGGTAATGAATTTATATAGCTAATACC
>JAOSBN010038111.1:0-15632 GCA_027563595.1 Erythroxylum suave
ACTCAAAAGATTTCAAGATGTTCTTGAGCTTTATCAAAATTCCTATCTCAACTTCCAATCAAATTATGAAATTCTTAAAGGCAGAATTAAATTATAATCTCTTCATACAACTTGTATCCTTATGTCTCTGGTTTATTCCAAATCAAAAATCACTCCATTTCAATAACTACAGAGAAAGTTATGTCCAAAATATTGAAGTATATTCAAGCTGTCAGGAAACTTCGCCGCAGCGAACTTTCCAGATAGCATAATTCTTCGACGTTTTTACAAAAGTTTGCCACGGCAAACTCTTGGGTTCTCCGTGGCAAACTTTTATAGAAACCAATTCCTTTGAGTTTGCTGCAGTGAACTAAAAAGAGTTGGCCGCGGTGAACTTTACGGTGTTTAAAACATCTTCTTTCTCTCATTCTTTTCCCAGATTTTCTCACTTCCCTTTTATTCAATAAACACATAACACATTTAACTCAATTCTTCTACTTCCATTTCAGCCCAGCACAACTCAAATAAATCACATCTATATTTAAACACTAAAAACTGATTCCTTACACAAGCTTTCTCTCACTACTGTATTTTCTTTCCATCTTTCATCTGATGCTTTTTCTTTTTACTATTCTCTATGCTTTCACTTCATTTAACTCCTTTCTATACTAAGATCTCACCAAATCCTATAAACGATTTCTGCACAACTCCATACAATCGATAATACACTTCTACTGCTCATTAATATCAACTCATCTCTCTATCACTGTTACTGAATTAACTTTATACACAACTCATGCATGCATTTAATCCCAACACTATCACAACATCAGAATCATTCACAGAGCTTAGAACTTAACATTTCACTTACCTTGCTTCAGCTCAAATTCCAACAATCAAGTTCTCGGTGGATGAAGAACAACTCCAAATGAAGAACAGGGAACTGTAGAAATTTCATTACCTGAACATGTGCCTACGTGGGTTACTGCCAATTTGACACATGGCTCTATGTTTGTGAGTCATTTGTCCTTCATGCAAACTACCACATGTCACCAACATGTCAAGCCATTTGTCACTCAATGAATGATGCCACATGTCAATCTTTAATTGGTCCACATGTCACACTAGGATTGGTCCAACTTTCAATATTCTTCCAAAAATTTACCAAAAATTCCAAAATAATACTAATAGTCTCCGAATAAAATTTCTATAATTTATTCGCATTTCATAATTCCATTTTACTCAGAAAAATGTCATGAATGCATGTTGTATGTGTCCAAAATGCTTATACACAATAAGCAAATATTCAAATATGCAAAGCATAAAATGTACTAAATTTTTCTTAATATTCTAACCCCTAATATGGGATGTTACAATTCTTCCCTCCTTAGGAAATTTCGTCCTCGAAATTCATACCTGATCCGAATAGTTGCGGATATTGAGCTTTCATGGTTTCTTCAGGTTCTTATGTTGCTTCCTCAAGTCCATGATGTTGCCAAAGTACTTTTACCAAAGGCACTGATTTGTTCCTGAGTTGTTTGACTTCTCTAGCTAATATCAAAACAGGCCTTTCTTCATAAGACAAATCCGATTGTACCCGAATTTCTTGCACAGAAATCTTGTGTGCAGCATCAGACCGATATCTTCTTAGCATTGAAACATGAAACACATCATGTAGCCTAGCCAATTCTTCAGGCAAAGCCAACTGATAAGCTACTAGTTCAATTCTTTTCAGAATTTCATAAGGACCAATGAATCGTGGACTAAGCTTACCCTTATTTCCAAACTGAAGTATGTGTTTCCATGGTGACACTTTCAAGAACACCTTCTCACCTAATTGATACTCAATATCTCTCTTTTCTAGGTCTGCATAAGACTTCTGCCTATCACTGGCAGTTTTCAATATTTGCCAAATAATCTGAATCTTTTCTTCAGTATCTTTCACAATTTCTGGGCTGATCATCTTGTTTTCACTCAACTCAGTCCAACATACCAGAGTTCTACACTTCCTACCATATAATACTTCATAAGGTGTCATGCCAATGCTCGTCTAATAACTGTTGTTGTAAGCAAACTCCATCGAAGTCAGATAATTATTCCAACTCCCAAAAAAACTCTAACACATAACCCCGCAATATATCTTCCAATATCTGTATAACTCGTTCAGATTGTCCATCTGTCTGAGGATGGAAAGCAGTACTAAACTTAACCTAAGTTCCCAGAGCCTTTTGTAAACATTTCCAGAATCTCAAAGTAAATCGAGGATCACGATCTGAAATGATAGACAATGGTACATCATGCAGACTTACTATCTCATTTACATACAAATCTGCTAGCCTATCCAAAGAATTGGCAGAAAATGAGCAAATTTGGTAAACTTATCCACAATTACCCATACAACATCATGCTTCCTTTGAGTGAGAGGAAGTCTAGTAACAAAGTCCATAGTAATGGTATCCCATTTCCATTGAGGAATAGAAATAGGGTGTAACAAACCAGATGGAACCAGGTGCTTAGCTTTAACCTGCTGACATGTCAGACATTTTGCTACATAATCCACAACATCCCGTTTCATGCCTACCCACCAGTAATACTACTTCAAATCCTGATACATCTTGTTTCCACCTAGATGTATAGTAAATACTGTATTATAAGCCTCAAACAATAGCTTCTTCTTTAATTCATCATTAGTGGGCACACACAGCCGATCCTTATAATACAATTCACCATCACCATGCACAGAAAAATCAGACTGTTTACCTTCCTGAGTAGCTAAGATAAGTTGTTGTAACTTATCATTAGCTCTCTGAACATCACAAATTTCTTGCCTCAACTTAGGCCTTGCTTTCAGCTGAGCTATTAAAGCTCCATCAGATTCGAGTTCCCATTCACCTTGCTTCACTGATAATGCTGAAATTGTCTTCCGACTCAAGGCATCTACTATAAGATTAGCCTTATCCGAATGATAATCCACAATACAATCATAGTCCTTAAACAGTTCCAACTAACGTCGTTATCTCAGATTGAGTTCTTTCTGGGTAAGCAAATACTTCAGACCCTTATGATCTGTGAAAATTTTACACCTTTCACCATACAAGTAGTGCCGCCAAATTTTTAAGGCAAACATTACTGCTGCAAGTTCTAGATCATGTTTAGGATAATTCTGTTCATGAGTCTTTAGTTGCCTAGAGGCATATGCAACTACCTTTCCTTCCTGTATCAAAACACAACCTAAACCAATTCCAGATGCATCAGTATACATAACATACTCCTTACCAGAAGTAGGTTAAACTAATACAGGAGCTTCAGTAAGCATACTTTTCAACTGATCAAAGCTACTCTGACATCTATCAGACAATTCATACTTCACTCCCTTCCGTAACAGTTTAGTTAAAGGGGATGATATCCCCAAGAATCCCTTAACAAACCAACGGTAATAACCAGCTAGACCCAAGAAACTTCTTACTTTTGTTACATTCCGTGGTGGTTTCCAATTAGCAATCGCTTCTATCTTACTAGGATCAACTCTGATCCCTTTAAAAGAGACATCATGCCCTAAATATGATATCTCCCGAAGCCAGAAATCACACTTACTCAGCTTAGCATATAGCTGTCTTTCCCTCAGAGTCTGTAATACAATTTGGAGATGCTCAACATGATCCTGTTCATTCCTAGAATAGACCAGGATATCATCAATACGCCATAACAAACTGGACAAATAAGGCTTGAACACTCTATTCATCAGATCCATAAATGTTGTTGGAGCATTAGTTAACCCGAATGGCATTACCAGGAATTCATAATGTCCATAACGGGTCCTAAATGCAATCTTTGGTACATCCACATCCTTTACCTGAAGCTGATAGTACCCCGATCGTAAATCTATCTTTGAAAACACTCTTGCATTTTCAACTGATCAAATAAGTCTTCAATCCTTGGAAACGGATACTTATTCTTCACTATGACTCTATCAATTGTCTATAATCGATGCACATCCGTAGTGTGCCATTTTTCTTCTTAACAAACAACACCAGTGCTCCCCACGATGACACACTTGGTCGAATAAACCCCTTACCTAGAAGTTCTTGTAATTGCACCTTCAACTCCTTTAACTTAGTAGGAGCCATTCTGTACGGTGCTCTAGATATAGGAGCAGTGCTAAGTATAACTTCAATAGATAACTCCACACTTTTTCAGGAGGGAGTCCAGGTAATTCCTCAGGAAATACATCTGGAAATTCATTCACTACCGGAATATCAAGCAGTTTTCCACCCTCCTTCTTGGAATCAAGCACAAAAGCTAGATAAGCTTCACAACCCTTCCTAAGAAGCTTTCGGGTTTGCATAGCAGATATCACTCTAGCTAAGGAGTTAGTGCAGACGCCACGTAATATTACTTCAGACTGATCAAATCTCCTAAGTATAACAGTCTTAGCCTTACAGTCAATTACTACCTGATGCTTGGATAACCAATCCATCCCCAGAATCAAATCAAATTCATGGAAAGGCAATCTGATCAGATCTGCTACATAGTCATTTCCTTAAATCATAATTGGAAAATTCCTATACACCTTATTAACCAACACACTACTACCCAGAGGACTGGTTACTTGTCTATCATACTCTAACTGGTCTATAAGCATCTCCTTATCAAACACTTCTCCAACACAGATATATGAATATGAAGATCCAGGATCAATTAATGCATACTTTTGAGAATCAAAGAGAGAAACCATACTAGCAATAACATCTGGTGCATCCTGGTCCTCACGAGCTTTTAGTGCATAAGGTCGAGCCGAAATAATAGGCACAGCTGGGCAATTCAGAGTTTCTGATTGGTTACTCTGATTCGGTCTATTATGCTCAGATCCTCCTCGACCTCTACCACGTCCTCTATTCCCAGCAGATGCATGAAAGACCTCTTGACTAGCTTGTGATGTCTGAACCTGGTTGAGAGAGCAACTGGCTATCTTATGCTCAGTACTACCACAGCAAAAACAGGCTACTGTAGCCCTTCTGCAAACTCCTCAATGATGTACAGAACAATCAGGGCACTTCGAGGGTTCAGAAACTTGGCCTTCAGACGACCCCCTACCAGAAACAGCGAAAGAGGGAAAGTTTTGTTGCCTTCCCCGTGTCACAGATCTCTGAGTATTTTTTGGTGTAGAAGTAGCACCTTCCCAATTCTGTTTCCCCGAGGACTAGCCTCCTCTACTAAACCCCTTCTCTGACTCCTTTCTCTCCTAACCATCTCCTGTCTCTCAATTTTCATTGCAACCTATACTAGCTGATGGTACGTCACTTGCTGCAACAGAGTAACTGCTGCCAGATGCTCCTTGATGGAATCATACAATCCATCCTTAAACTGGTGGCATCAGAACTCCTTAGTAAGCACAGATTCAGGGGCATACTTACTGAGTCAGTTAAACTCTCGATCATAATCAGCAACTGATAAGTTTCTCTACTTCAAGTTCAAAAATTACTTCCATTTATCCTTTCTGTAAGCCTCTGTCACATACTTAGCTTTAAATTCTTGGGCAAAGAAATCCCAAGTCAGAGGTACCGGCAGCTGAGGACTCCTCATAATGAACTTCCACCATTCATAAGCTGCTCCCTGCAGAAGGGAGACAGCACAGTGCACCATCTGCTTAGCTGGACAATTGATCTCATCCAATACTCTTTTCACCTTTTCAATCCAGAACTCAGCCCTTTCAGATTCCTCCAGAGATGTCCCAGTAAATTCCTCGGCTCCATACTTCCTCAGCTAATCAATCAGAGCCTTAGGTGCAGTCATACGATGCAACAATGTCATCATATCTTGGGACATCTTAATCAAAGCCTCGCCCTGAGCTGGAGGAGAAGGTGGCACTTTAGCTTCACCTCGATTCAAAGGGTCTAGATATTATTAGACGAGTTTGCTTCGACTGACTGCTCTCAACAACTTTGTCAACAGTATCGCGAGATCCTTTCATCATTAATTCTATAGACAAAATATAGGACACCGTATTAGGCCAAAACACAACTTGTATACTCAAATAGAAGCAATAGTTAAGCGCTGGTTAAACCAGAATCGCCTAAACCATGCTTTGATATCAAAAAGATGTGGTGCCCTAATACCCCCTGGGAGGATATTGTGAGTGCCACACATATAGAACACACTAAAGACGAAACATTTCGAAACATGTAAAAGACTTATACATACATACATTTAACCATTTCCAGAAGTCTCAACAATATGCATCGCATATCAAAATTTCCAAAAGCAGCTTGAATTAAGGTTACCTTCAATTAAATCCAAAGTCATATATATATCAAAGACAAACAAAATACAAACTCCAAAAATAGGATTTTAACAAAACAAGACTCAAACTCCATTAGCCACTGCGGTTGACTCATCCCAGTCCTTATGTCCTCTCTAAACCTACACGGGACAAATCCATTGTGTTAAGCATATATTTTAGTGAGTAATAACTAAACTAGGAATAAACTAACAACTAATTATACACAATCATGGATATATCAGAAGCATGCATTAATAGTTTATCAGAATGAACAATTCAAACATATAGTATTGGTTCTCAAACAGATTGTATAGAAACAGAACTGAGTTTCAAAAGAGGGTATAACCCGTCATAATCAAATCACATTTTCTTGTGTATATCAGAGTCAAACAGAAATCCGAATACAAAACATATGAATTTTAAGTCTATTTACAGAAGCAGGTAACGAGATTTGTACAAAAGAGACCGAAGTCTCAACACCAAAGTGTTACTAACAGAAGCCACCGAAGTGTCACTAATAGAAGACATCGAGTGTCACAGAAGCAGCTGCAGACCCTTCTAGGCATGCCTATTTACCCACGACTAGGACTTGACAGTGTTAAAACCAAACAAATTCATTTCATGATCAACATAATTAGTCAATCATTGCTTTCATGCCAAAAATTCAACATATCAATATGACAGCTTTGCAAATCATTCAATCGACCAAAAGCAATAGCAAACAAAATAATCAAAGCAAAACTATCAAATTTGACCATCTAAATTACTTACAAAAAATACCGTCTAAAATTACTTACGAAATCTCCCTTATTGCTTATTGCCTCGAAGTCCCGGTAATATCTGGAATCGGTCGCTCTAAGGGTTCCTCTAAAACATTCAATACAAACATATATTACTATTGTGCACACTTATGAATTCAATTATGTTCACTCATGTATACTAAATATGTATGATGCATGTTTATGACAAATTCCGGGTTTCTTATCCTTAATCTTGTCACATTCTCAATTATGCGAAATCATACTCAATTCCTCAATCTAGATTTATGTCACAACCAACTTTCAGGTCCACTTTGATCAATTATTAACACCAGGTAGGTAAGGTAATTAGGTAATACTTCCTTCTAAAAAATTGTCCCTCTTTATCTTAGGATTCCAGTGATACCAATTTTATCCAATTTGGGTTAGTATATTGAAAGTTATACTTAAAAGATTTCAAGATGTTCTTGAGCTTTATCAAAATTCCTATCTCAACTTCCAATCAAATTATGAAATTCTTAGAGACAGAATTAGATTCTAATCTCTTCATACAATTTGTAGGCTTATGTCTCTAGTTTACTCAAATCAAAAATCACTCCATTTGGATAACTACAGAGAAAGTTATGCCCAAAATACTGAAGTATATTCAAGCTGTCAGGAAACTTCGCCGCAGTGAGCCAAAAGTATGCCACGGCGAACGTTCCAGATAGCAAAATTCTTCGACCTTTTTACAAAAGTTTGCTGCAGCGAACTTAGTGAACTTTTACAGAAACCAATTCCTTTGAGTTCGGCGCGACGAACTTTACAGTGTTTAAAACATCTTCTTCCTCTCATTCTTTTTCCAAATTTTCTCACTTCCCTCTTATTCAATGAACACATAACACACTTAAATCAATTCTTCTACCTCCATTTCAGCCTAGCACAACTCAAATAAATCACATCTATATTTAAACACTAAAAACCAATTCCTTACACAAGCTTTCCCTCATTACTGTTTTTTCTTTCCATCTTTCATCTGATGCTTTTTCATTTTACTATTCTCTACGCTTTCACTTCATTTAACTCCTTTTTATACTAAGATCTCACCAAATCTTATAAAAGATTTCTGCACAACTCCATGCAATTGGTAATACACTTCCACTGCTCAATAATATCAACTCATCTCTCTATCATTGTTACTGAATTAACTTTATACATAACTCATGCATGCCTAATTGGGTTATTGCCAATTTGACACATGGCTCTATGTATGTGAGCCATTTGTCCTTCATGCAAGCTACCACATGTCACCAACATGTCAAGCCATTTGTCACTCAATGAATGATGCCACATGTCAATCTTTAATTGGTCCACATGTTACACTAGGATTGGTCCAACTTTCAATATTCTTTCAAAAATTTACCAAAAATTCCAAAATAATACTAATAGTCTCAGAATAAAATTTCCATAATTTATTCGCATTTCATAATTCCATTTTACCCGGAAAAATGTCATGGATGCATGTTGTATGTGTCCAAAATGCTTATACATAATAAACAAATATTCAAACATGCAAAGCATAAAATGTATTGAATTTTTCTTAATATTCTAACCCCTAATATGGGGTGTTACAAGATTAGTTGAAAATTTGAACTATCTTACATTAACTCTCCCAAATATTGCATATTATGTCAATATTTAAACAAATTTATTTCTTCTCCAACTATTTATCATTGGGTTGCCCTAAAACAAATCTTATGTTACTTAAAGAGAGCTCTTGGTCAAGGAATACTATAAAAAATCATGAACATATATATACTGAGTGCTTTCTAAATACTAATTGCACAGGTTCTAAGATTAACCTAAATTTTATTTTGAGTGCTTTTTAAATAGTAACTGCACAAGTTCTAAGATTGACCTAAAATTCATCATTGGCTATCGTGTCTTTGCTGAAGGAGATATGGTCTCATAGAAAAGTAAGAAGCAATATATTGTGTCCAAGTCCAATGCATAATATGGATATAGAACTATGACATAACTAATATGTTAAATAATGTGGATATGTCAACTCTTAACAAAAGTTAGTTTTAAAGCTTCAATACCAGTAAAGTAGCGGTGTAATAATCAAGCTACTCTACATATTGCTATTAATCATGTGTTTTATAAATGAGCTAAACAAATTAAAATAGACTATTTCGTTCGCAAAAAAATTGCAAAAAATCTTAATCTTTATAAGATATGTCAAAATTGGAGAATAACTTAGAGATATTTTCATAAAAGCTCTAAACGAATATCTAGTTAATGATATTTGTTGGGCATAATTAACATGTGTACTCTAACTTAGGTGGGAGTTACTAATTAGATAATGTTATAAATTAGATAAGATTTGTAACAACTAGTATATATTACAAGCTTGACCATAGGGATTTTATTATGTAATTAGTTGTTGGCTAGCTACTATAAATATGTAGCAAAACCTTGTATAAAGAGATGAATATATAGAATAACTTTCCTAGGTTCATTACAATTGTATATCAAAAACTTCTTGAAACTATAATCCTAATAAAATAGGAAAACCTTATTATTCCTTAATAGATTCAATAGGGCAAAATAAGATAGATTTTTTTATTTTTTAATAAGGAGAACTAAACTACTTACTTTTTTTATTTTGTATCAATATGTTTTAGCCTCAAATGCCTTTGTTTTCGCAGCAATGCAAGTTTTATATGCTTTGCTCAACTTTTGAAGGATCATGTATTAAATGTTGGCTTAGCATTGTGTAGGTAAATGATTGAACCTCATTTATTATGAGTTTTCTTATTACTTATTTTATATTCCTTTTTTAATAAATTTATATTTAAATCCTATTGACTATTTTATAAATATATTTGTAACAATTGATTAACCAATATTAAAAAAGCAATATGTCTCGTTCTTAAACTAATGTTTTTTTAATTCGATAGTATGGATGAATATAAATAATTTTTAAAATAGCAAGACATATGCTAGAGGAAATAAGGCGTTTAATAGCAAAGAATATGACTTATTTATTTAGGTATTAACAATTTAAATTTAAGTAAATTATGTATCAATTGGTCAAAGTATATTTTTTATTACCTTAAAAGGACTGATCTCAAAATTATATTATGCCAAATGTTTAATATAACATAAAAAGGAGGAAAATTTTAAAAGTTCCAACATTTTAAATAGCTTAAGAGAATTTCAACTTCTCAATTTGAATCGACATATGGTACAAATGGAACTGTTGGTGCCTTTGAATTCTATCTTCATACTAGAAACAAAACGTGACATGACAATAACATGGCCAAGTATACCAATGGCCTCGTTTTTCTGGTTCAAGCAATATGTGAGCATGTGGGATTTATTTTCCCAATAATAGTGAACCGTAGTTGTTACTAGATCTAATGTTTAGAAAAATTTAAGAGGTTTCTTCTAATCATTTGAACACCTTTTAAAAAATTAAGCATGTTAGAATGATTAGGCAGATAAAGAAAGGTCACAATTTAATTAAGACTAGAAGAAATAGGATACACAAAATATTAATATGAGTGAAAAAGGATTTAGAATAAAAACACTGACTCACTAACAATAAGTTCCAAATATTAATTTGTAACTTAGAATTTATAAGATTGATATTCTTACAAATTCTATGTTTAAATGATTGAATTTCTTTTATGATACATAAAATTAGAAAATGGATGGTATTTATAAGTTAATTATAGCAACAAATTTTAATTTGTTACAATTACTACATATTCGAATATTTATTTTTGTACCACAAATTATTTATCTTAATTTAAAATATTTTGTGAATAATATCTAAATTCTTCTAATGTAAATAATATCTATATACTATTAGTAATTTTTGTATTCTTCTAACGACATGTAGTTTTATTCATATTTGTCGTTTGGTTTTATGCCTTCAGACTCTCCTCAGATAAAAAGTCAAGTTGGCTTTTACGTTTTCACTTCTAGACAATTTATTGGTTATTTACAGTACTAGAATTGGGGGCTAATTTGATGGACTAACGAAAGTGGGGTCCAATTTCATAAAAGGGAAGTGAGATTAAACACAAGCATTGAGATTTCGTAATTGACTGCACTTTTATGTTTGAAGATTAAACACAAGCATTGAGATTTCGTAATTGACTGCACTTTTATGTTTGATTTGTATTGTTTAAGTGATTTTTTTTTAACCAAGTTCTTAAATTTTGCATATTTGGTTGATTTACACCCTTTAAAACTAATTTCAGTTTACAATTTATGATAAACTAAAGGTGACATAAAAAAAGAAAGTTATACTTGAATTTGAATATGGATGAGAGATGGGATTCACGCTCGCCTACTAGGGAGCCAAAATATCTCGCACGATTGATAAGGACGACGGTAAACCACCACCATCAACCCCCCCTCCCCCCCAAGCCTAGCTACAAAGAGGCAGTTATAGGACCTACAGAGGAAGGAGGGGAAAAAATGGCCTGTTGAGGAAGAAGTTGAGTTTGAAGAAGGGGATGTTAGGATGATTACGGGGGCACATGGTAAAGCCATTGAATTATCTGAAACGTTTAAGTCTCGCTTAGATAAACAATGGCAAAATGCAATAGTCATCAAGTTGCTGGGCAAACATATTGATTATAAGATGTTGAAGACTCGTTTGCTTATGCACTAGAAACCGAAGGAAGCCATCAAAATAGTGGATTTGGATTATGATTTCTATCTTGTGAATTTTTTAGATAAGGACGACTACTTGACAGCGCTAACTAAGGGGCCATGGATCATAATGGGACATGTTCTTTCTGTGCAACCACGGAGTCCTACTTTCAGATCTACAACTGGGACAGTTTCAAGAGCAGTGATATGGGTACGTTTTCCTGAGCTTCCAGTCTCGCGTTACCATCCTCATATCCTACAGGCTCTTAGTAATCTGGTTGGGAAAACAGTTAAACAGATGATAATACAATGAATTCACAGAGGTGTTTTGCTAGAGTAGCGGTTGATGTAGATATAAGTCAACCATTGGCGGCTAGAGTGGAAATGATGGTGAAGTATTCAAGGTCGCATACGAGGGGTTGCCTGAAATATGTTTCAAATGCGGTACCGTTGGATATAATTCTCTCACTTGTCCTATGACCGGCCCTCCAAATACTTAAGCATATACTAATCGCCGACTTGAGGAAGCAACGGGGATGGCTACGATAGTAGATAAACCTCCAGCGCCACCAAAGGAGACGTATGGTCCATGGATTCAAGTTCAGCGTAAACAGTGGCAAAAATCAGGTACCAGTAATTACTAACAGTCAAGTAGTTAAGACCAACTCGAGATTCTCGGTTTTAAATGAAGATATGGGCGGGACTATAGAAGCAGCTTGTGGGACTGAAATCACACGTTGGCCACCACTGGGCCTGGGCCTAGCAAAGCTGTTATGGATGGAATCCATCGGACTTTAGGAAAACAGACCATTCATATGGGCCCTGTTTCGCTGGACAAATAGGCCACAGTTAGTAAAGGGAAAAAGGTAGCTTCTTCAAACCTAGCTGCCTTAATGCTTAACCATCAGCCAAGGCCATGCGTTCCTCCTACTCCGGCAGCTTCCTCAAAACGATTAGGTCATTCAGATGTGACAATTAATACGCATAAAGAGGTCTTTCTTCATGATCAGAATCTAGTTATTCCAGAAGAGGATGATATGGTGATAGGATACGAAGATGGGCTCATGGTAATAGAGACGCAAAGAGACGACATGCCTAAGAAACCCCCTGACACCAGTATTCCAGTGCTACTTGACAATGTTGTTATAAATAAAATAAGGCTTAATAATTTAAACTTGGACGACCAGGATTTGCAAGACGATGATGCACTTTGCATGGCTAGTGGATTGTCAAATACCCCCCAGGATATGGAAATAGTTGCTGTCGAGAAGAAATCAATGGCAGTAGCTATGGGTTCCTTGTCAACGTACGGCTATTTACTACCCCTTCTTCCATTTTATCATGTCCATTTTTGTTTGGAATTGTCAAGGGGCGGGAGGAAAATCCTTCATGCCTATTTTAAAGGAGTTTCTTCATTGTTATCGACCTATGATAGTAGTTTTGGTTGAACCAAGGATAAGTGGTGCTCAGGCTGAGGAGCTAATTGCAAAAATAGGTCTCTAGCACTCTAGTCGGGTTGAAGCTTCAGGGTTCTCTGGTGGCATATGGGTGTTTGGAATGAAGATGTGAAGGTTGACATTCTGGTCGCTCATAAATAGTTTGTGCATTTGAAAGTTATATCAAGGTTGGAGGAGTTCTTTTTTACAGCTGTTTATGCCAGCCCCTCGAACAATCTTAGAGGGTTCCTTTGGCCTTTTTTGAGGAAACTAGCAAGGATTACTCTTGGCCCTTGGCTAATGGCTGGAGATTTTAATGCCATGTTGGAAAAAAGTGATAAAAGGGGAGGTGTGCATGCTCGTAATGTGGTAAATAAGCAATTTCAGAATTGTATTCATGATTGTGGTTTGTTAGACTTAGGGTTTGTGGGAGCTAAATTTACATGGAGAAGAGGGAGCATTCTAGAGAGAATAGATCATGCATTGGGTAATAATAACTGGTTTGAGCTCTTCCCTGATGCAAGCGTACATCACTTACCATTTATTAAGTCGGATCATAAACCCCTTCATATCCACCTTGGCACATCTAAGGTATGTCCGCATGGCTGCAAGCCTTTTAGATTTCAAGTTGCATGGCTCACGCACGATGGGTTTGGAGATCTTTTAGATTCATGTTGGTCGGAGAATAGAGGATTGATTGAAAATATTTCACATTTCAGTCAAGTGTTGCGGGATTGGAATAGAGACGTGTTCAGTAATATTTTCAAGAATAAGAGAAGATTGCTAACTCGTATTAAAGGAATTCCGAAAGCTATGGAAGTAGACCCTTCGAATAGCCTGGCGGAGTTAGAAACTCATTTGCGACAGGTGTTAATGGGTTTGCATCTTTGTTCTTCCAAAAGCAATGGGACTATATTGGCCTTTCAATTTGTGGATGGGGTTCAAAAAATTTTCAAGCAAGAGGAGTGGGATTCGGAGATTAATCGTACTTTACTAGTGTTAATTCCTAAGGTGCAACCTTCTACAACCATGGCTCAGTTCAAACCGATTGGGCTGTGTACAGTTATGTACAAAATATTGTCTAAAGTCACGGTGAATCGTATAAAACCGTATCTCAATCAATCGGTGGCTCCCTTTCAAGCTAGTTTTGTTCCGCATTTGTATCATTGTCAGAGTCTTCTAGAATTTCAGGCGGCTGTCTATCCATTAATGAAGGTGGAGAATCTGCATGGTGATGCTGGACTATCATCAACATTAATGGGATTAGATGAAGAACAATGTTGCTGCAAATGTTGGGATAGCCTTAGGGTATTGAGCCGACTTGATCTTCTAAGTGGCATGAAGCTGGACTGTTGTTGGTGGGTAATAGACAGACTTAAGAGGGTGTGGAGTGCTGCGGCAGAGAGAAAGGAGGTGTGGCTTGTGCTGTGACAATTTATCAAACACTTGGTGGATGTATTACTACGAAGGAGAATGCCCCCAAAATTTCTGGAATTTCTGTCGTGCTTCTCTTGGTTAATATTGAAATTTCATAATTCCCAATTGCCATCCACGAAAGTGAAACACAGCTGCTCCTCTGCTTTTTTGTTTATTTCTTGGCCTCGCCTCCACTGTGCTGCCCTATTGATAATGTAGTGTGATGGGACAAATAAAGATGCAACTCTCTTAAAACCTCCTGCCTCTGTAGCGTCTTCTGCCCTTGTGCGTTTTTTTATCAAAACGCATGTGTTGATGCACACAACCCCTAACTGCTGGTCTGCGTTTTGAGTAAAACGCCTTAGTCCCTTCTCCAATGCTTTCTGCTTATGCGGCGTCATCTTCTAGCAAACAGCTATGACCCGTATAACTCTATTTATCCCTACAATTTACAACGCACAAGTGCAATGCCACCAATTTAATGGTCCTAACGAAAAAAATGCTAGCAAGTGGTTATGAAGGTTGCGTTCTCACCATTAAAAAAAAATGAAAACAACGCCCAATGAGAGGTTAATGAAAAACTGTTTAATGAATCTTCACAAAATGGGGCTAAAAACAACATTTTTTTTAGAAGAAAACTAAGATAAATAAAATGAGAATAAATGAAAGTAAAAAAAACTTAATTAAAAATAAATCATGAGGTTAATTAAAAATAAATCATGAGGTGCCTCTCAAGAACGCTTCTTTAACGTCATATTATCTAGACGAAAAATCATTAACTTACTCAGAGTAAACTGGCTCAGCCAGTTCAATTTCTTCCGCAGTTCAACCTTTAAATTCTCATAATACAGTTTCAATCGATGTCCATTAACTTTAAACAGTTTAAAAATGTCCAAACTCTTAATTGCAACTGCACCATGTGAGAAAACATTAGTAACAACAAAAGGTCCTATCCAACGAGATCGTAATTTACCAGGGAAGAGCTTTAGTTTAGAGTGATAAAGAAGGACCTTTTGACCTATGGAAAATTCTTTTCTGATTAAGGTTTTGTCATGAAAGGCCTTAGTCTTTTCTTTATAGATTTTTGCACTCTCATAAGCTTCATTACGTATC